>OZ023213.1:55960250-55981972 GCA_963995525.1 Escarpia spicata | reverse complement strand
CAATGCAATCAACAATAACATATGAAATGGCCTGGTAATCGAAATAAATGCTACAATTGTCAGCAGTCGGGAAACAACCTAAGTATGTCCCTTAATAATGGGTGTAGGTAAACACAGAACGTGTTCTCGTGTTAATTGATATTGTGTTCATGTTGACAGCGTGTTCCCGAAACTCGACTCGTTCTGCACCCTCGCTAGTGGTGGGATGCTACACTACACCCGTGGTATGCCCGTCATGGCGGGCGCCTCGGGCACATCCCCCGGGGAAGGACGCCAGTCGTGGGAGGTAAGGGGTCCACTACATTAACACCAGGGCCATGTCCGTTTGATGTCATCTGAAATCAGAGCCGTTAATATTAACGCCAACGCAGTGGTGTTTGAGCAGCCATTTATAACTCGGATACATCCCATTTGTTCACGAATTCTTTGTTCCCGTTTGTTTACATATATCCCAACACCTACTACTCTCTCCCTCTTTCCCTATTCCCCTCTCTCCATCTTTCTCTCTCTCCTTTCTCTCCATCCCTCCCTCCCTCCTTCCTTCCTTCCGTCCGTCCGTCCGTCCGTCCGTCCGTCCGTCCGTCCGTCCGTCCGTCCGTCCGTCCCTCCCTCCCTCCCTCCCTCCCTCCCTCCCTCCCTCCCTCCCTCCCTCCCTCCCTCCCTCCCTCCCTCCCTCCCTCCCCCCCCCCTCCCTCCCTCCCTCCGTCTGTCTGTCTGTCTGTCCGTCCCGCGTCCATCCCTCGATCCCTCGTCCGTCCGTTCGTCCGTCCGTCCCTCTCTCCCCCACTCTCTTTCCCCCTCTCTTTCCCTCTGTCCATATCCCTCTCCCCTCACTCGCCTCTCCCTCGCCTTCTCTACTCCCCCTATCTCTATTCTCTCCTTCTCTCCATCTGTCCATCTCTACGCACTCCCTTTCTCAATCTATGTACTTTCTCTCTTTTCTCATTTCCGTCTGTTTGTCACTTTGTCAGTCAGTCTGTCTGCCTGGCTGCCTACCTCGCTCCCTCCCTTTTCTATCTTTTTCCATCCCTCTTCTCTCCTCTCCTATCCTCTCTTAACTATCCTCTCTCCTCCGCCGCTGTCTCTCTATTTCTGGATCTAAAATTCTTCTTCAATCAACCATATTCACTCCTCCCTTCACTTTTAAATGACGTCGTCTTCGTCAACGATCTTAAATGTGCGAGTGCACCCAGTGAAGTAACATACTAGAACAGTCCAACAAAACGGACTTCGCCGACAATGTGTCACGTGACACAGTGACGTAAGCCGATGCCACGTGAGGCTGCATACAAGAGGAGAAAGACGGCAATGATGTCCCGTCAATGCGGCGTTGTCAGGCACCCACCCAGACCCGCCTTCTCAATGACCGCCGATTTGTTTCGAACAAAACCGTTGGCGATACCATCTAGCGACTGCCGCGTAACCTACGATAAATATCGCTGCTTTTAATGGGGGAAATTACCCCGAACGAGAGGCGTTTGTCTTGTTGCAGTTTGACTGTTGTGACAGTTTTGTTGGGGTAATAAGGCGCGGTTTTACCCTCGGGTGTAGACGTTTTGTTGTCGCTGGTGGCATCTAGTAATGACAGGGGCATATAAAGTCCGGCGAAAGCACATTTGGGGTGCGTGTGCGCGTGTGCGCGTGTCACTGTGTGCGTGTGTATGTGTCTATGTGTGTGTGTGTGTTTGTGTGCGTGTGTGTGTGTGTGTGTGCGTGCATGCATGTGTGCATACAAACGTACGCGCGTGCATGTGTGTGTTGAGAGCATGCACGTGTACTTGTATGCGTGTGCGCAGGTCGAAGGCTAGAAGACATCCATGATTCGGTGCTACGACCTCACTTGGTCCGTGCACTGGCCCGACCGAGCCCGACACAAAGCCGCCGTAGATCGGTGGCTGTGGGCGACTCGAGAGTAGCATATGGCCAGTAGGCGATAACGACTCGCTCAGATCTGTCATCTAACGACTGCCAACGTCGGCTTTGTGTCGTCCGTCGTCCGTTGTGTTTGTCAGATAGTCATCGTGGCCGGGATGTCGTCTCACTGTTCACGGCGGTTAACGGAGACAGAGAAAGAGAGAAAGAGAGAAAGAGAGAAAGAGAGAAAGAGAGAAAGAGAGAAAGAGAGAACGAGAGAACGAGAGAGCGAATACAGGGATCACGTGAGGCGAGATAACCCACGTTTGAATCCTCTTGCTGTGTTTTAAAGCCGTGGCAAATTCGTCGACTCCGCGTTGCTTCAGTTCACTCCGCTCTGTGGATGAGTATCTGGTAGTGGATAGGTGTGAACGAAACCATTCGCGTAGTGATTTCAGTGTGGTTGAATATATCCAGTAGACGTTGAGATGGTGTTCGATTGAGCAGGTCTCCCGGGGGTAAAAGAGCAAGAGCAGTCCTATGGACTAGATACCGCGCTACATGGGATCGTACCTTTACTTAACGAGATGTTAATGTCTAAAGGGTTAAACAGAGAGCAAGATTGAGAGAGTGAAATGGGTCGAATGATAAAGGGATCGCTAAAAGATGCAGGGACAGGAGAAAGAATGGGAAGAGAGGCAAAAACAAGACGACCGTTGGTCGGGAAGATGCAAGCTTGTTATAAAATAAACAAAACAAGCATTAACACGGCAGTGACTGCAAGAACAAGCCGGGTCTTGGTGAATATGCTTTGAACCCAACAACCCACTCTAGCTCTCTATTTATTTTTTATTCCCGTTTCTTGAAATTATAATTCCATATTGACCAGCCTTTTGCACAATATGTTTAATGCAACCGTTGGAGACCCACTATGATGTGATATTGAGCATTAACACAATCCATATTACGTTCATACTTGTACACTCTATATGCATACCAGTTTATCTCATAAATACATTACATATAACTTTACTCGCGTTTAAATGCGGTGTTCCTTTTCTGCATTTGATAGTACTGAAAACGTTATATTTCTAAGTTTAGCTCGTGGCCGGTTTACGCGCTCAAGCGAATGACAGTTCGACAGTTTCTAGTTTACTCCGTAACAACAACGAATTGCTTTTGTGAATGAGCATCGACAGTGATTTTATATCGATAGTGTTTGCCGGCGAGCGAGTTAGCAGAACTCTGCTGGGATCCAACGCATCACTGCAGGCGAATGTCAATCACAGATTTGCTACGCACCGCTGCATCGCTGACAGGATCGGGCAGTCGACATTTTAACCAATCACAGCCGGCGTTCGCGTTGCCGTGACGACGCGGCGCGTGATTGACAGGTTACGGTGCCCCGCCCCACAAAGGCGGCAACTCTGTAGAGACGGGCTGTCGAAAAGTTGTGAGTATTTAGGCGCTGGCGTGCCTTGTACGTGGACGTGAGTACTGGCTAGACTCGAGGGCGGTGCTGTTTGATCCATCGACGCTGTTTTCACGACACTGCACAAGTCTCGAACGTTGTCACAACTTGCCGGATTTTTACGCGACCCCGAAGCGACTGCAAAAATCACAATAGTCGTCGCAGATTCGCGGTCGCTATGCCATTCGCCGATGCCACCCAGACGCGCTATTGTAGCCGAGTGCTCGTAATCTCTCTGTTGAATCACACTCTGAGTATCGCCTGTGTATAAACATTGTGCATTTGCACCGGCAGCGGGTGTCACGGACGCTGCTTATAAAGATACTTGGCGTCATTGTTTTCGCCGGAGCTGCCGTGACAGATCGGTTCCAGCTCGCCATTTGACTGCATGCGATATCGCAACAGTAACGACCACACGTTCATCGTTTAAACTCCCTGCAGGTGGCCTGCAAGAACAACTGAGATTGACGCGTAAACATGATAACAACAACGGCGGAAAATCTGTAAATCTGCACTGGAGTTACAGAGGAACTGCGCGACGCTGAAGCGGGAGTTGGTTGGCCCGTCCAGGTCGGTTTGGCCGACGGAGAGCCGGCGGAATATGGTGCTGTGTGCAGGCTGCGAGAGGCCGATCACAGATCGCTTCCTGTTGAACGTTCTAGACAGGGCATGGCACTCCAAGTGTGTCCAGTGCTCGGACTGCGGATGTCCACTCGCCGAGAAATGCTTCTCTCGTGATGCCAAACTCTATTGCCGCGAAGATTTCTTCAGGTAGGATGGTCAGTTGTAAAGACTCACGCCTTTAATGCGTCCTGTCTTCGTTGTCATTGTTCTAGGTACAATTGTTCCGATCGTTTCCAGTTTTATTACGTCAACTTACTAAATCCTATTCATGTTCTTTTCCTGCTCCAATATGTCCGTTTTCTCTTCTGATTAGTGCACAGTATTTTTTGTTTTAGTTCCTGTTGCTTGATGACATACTAAATCTAAACGCACTTTCTATTATTATAGTAAGATACACATCAAGACGATGTTTCTGCCTTCACTCGAATATATATATATATATATATATATATACATATGTATATACATGAATATATAAATATACATATAATATACTTATATATGTATATATATATATATATATACATATATGTATATATATATATATATATACACATATTATATGATATAATATGAATATATATAATTATATATATATATATATATTATATGTATATATAATATACATGTATATATACACATACATACATACTTATAAATTATATATATATATATATATGTGTGTGTGTGTGTGTGTGTAAGTATGGGTATATGTACGTATATTATACACACATACATGCATATATATACACACACATACATACATACATACATACATACATACATACATACATACATACATTCATACCTATATATATATATATATATATATTATATAGACAAATATACATATAAAAGTCATGCGATACAGAAATATGTTCAGCAAAGACAGAACAGCACATCACCATTCTGATCTGTTATCAGTCTTCCCAACCCTCGCTTCCATCTATTCATTCCTCCTTTTACTATATATCTCAGACGACTTTTACCATATATCTCAGACGACTATCTAATTTATGACTAAAGAAAATACGACATGTCATTATTATTTTACTATAAACAATAATTCCGGAACAAGGGTGTTTGCTGCAGTTCATACATACATACATACATACATACATACATACATACATACATACATACACACACACACACACACACACACACACACACACACACACACACACACACACACACACACACACACACACACACACACACACACACACACACACACACACACACACACACACACACACACACACACACACACACACACACACACACACACACACACACACACACACACACACACACACACACACACACACACACACACACACACACACACACACACACACACACACACACACACGTACATACGTACATACGTACATACGTACATACATACATATATATATATATATACGCACGCACGCACGCACACACACGCACGCACGAACGCACACACACACTTGCACATACACACATGTAGGCACATACCCACACTTGTTTTTATTACGTATAAGTGTGTATGTGTGTACGTGCGTGCGTTTGAGCTCATACGTATCTATCAAATTGATTATGTACAGACACGAATACACTTCATCGCGAATGTAATAAAAACATGATGAACAACATATACCAAGCCTGCACATGAGCGTGTATAGTTTCGACACAAGAACGTACACTGTAGCCCGAGACCTGCCCCATCCTTCGTCTAACCCGCGCCCTCTGTCTATATCGGCGGCGACTTGAGCGTATTGCGGGTTCCTGAAGCAACATGAGCAAAGCTTTTCCTATCACTCTCTCATTTACCTAATAAAACATTTCGACGGTAATTAGTAGCCTCGCGAGGCGCGTGTACGCCACACACTGACTGCTGAGCGAACGCTATTAATTTGCAATTAATTTGTGTCGTTCAAACGTAAAGATGCCGGCGCGGTGCAATGCGTGTGTGTAGGGTAACGTATATAGGCGTTCATCTTCCTTTAACCTAGGTATTTAACGTAAACAAAACATTGTAAATTAAAAGGGCAGGTTGATGCGTCAGGAAAACTAATACTACAGTAACACACACAGTTCGTATGCTTGCTAGACATTATTTTATTTGAAATATATCGCAGATATGACTTTGTGAATTATAAATGCAACTCATAAGACTATCACCTGTTGCTGACATTAAATGAGATTTATCAGTGTCTTAAATCTTAATATCTTGATAGTGATCGATCATACGTAATTGATGACAGTTAGTTTGTTTTTCATCCCGCGTTTATGGCGAATTTGTTACGAAATGTCGTCGTATACACGTGATAATATACAGTAGGTATAATTTACATTATTTACTGCGATGACGTACACGATACGACTGACCCGGCGCCAAACGTACCGACGCCCGAATAAACCGTGGACGTATTATTTATTTTAATGTTGAAGAATCTTTTTTGTACAGGCAAATATAATGTGTTATTAAAGAGACTAATAAATCAAGAAATATAAATTGCCGACTGCATTCACATAGTGCGAACGAGTTTAAATTAACGCGTTTCATTCCTACAATCATGATAAGACAACGCATCCGGATTTAAATATGCAAGTTATTTCTTTTGCAATTAAATCTAGTTTAAACCGAAGATTATGAAACATTGTTATTTATTGGAATCGGGAAGATGCCGTTATTGGAGGGTATGCATGGAAGGTATATACTGATAGAATGGGGTGCTGTGATGTAAAATGTATCTAATACGTCCACCCTCGTTCTTTCCGTGCCAAGGCTGGCCACCGGGGGGTGACGGGACATATTGTCTGTGTGACGTATAAATCTTGTCGCATCAGATGGAAGGACCTCCCGTGCATGTTAACTCGCGTATCGTGTCGATATACATCTATAGGTGACAACCAATAAAGCCAGTTTGGTATCGCCTTTAGTTTATATGTTATCTTTGAAGCGATGGTCTCAACGGAAAAGCGCAGCGTTGCTCCCGTTATTAGACGCGGATGCTAATATTTATTTTATATTTTTGACAGATCTGTTTATAGGTGTAGGTGTAAGTAAGTTTTGTGAAACCAAATTATCAATACCGTCTATTCACACAAGGTTTTGATGCGTCAGAAAACATTTCAATTATTTATATGCGCTGATCAAACGCAACCGAGGCTGGGTTATGTATGTCTAAATCGCGCACAACATTCTGTTTAATTAAGCATGAGTGAAATGTAAGCGTGTTTCTGTAAATATCCAACTGAGTATGTTAGATCGGATAAAACGAACAGTTTTGTTTCCAGTTAATTAACTAATTGTCAATCAAGATAATTAACATAACATTTTTCTGTTATTGCACCAGGACGTCTGCACTTTGGTCTACTTTCTCATTAGCACCGAAGAAAGAAATATAAGGATTACACCTAAATTATATAAATGGAAGGATATACCACGGATACAATGTCGACAACAAACTATTCGTTTTGACGATTGTTTTCAGTCTTGCTGTGTTTTCATTTGAGCCTGGTTTATTTACTGTTATTCTTTGTTATCCTGTAAAGTTGAAGGCCTATTTTAATCTGTGTTTCCTCAACCATTTCGTTTTTCCTTTTCTATACATCAAAGGTGTATTATGTGCAAAAGCTATTATGGAATGCGCATTACGTATTGTGAATTACGTATGGTTCATTATGTATTGTACATTACGTAATGCACAATCTATAGAGTGTACACATTATGTATTGCACACTATGTACTGTACATTCATTACATCTCTCCCTCTCCCTCTCCCTCTCCCTCTCCCTCTCCCTCTCCCTCTCCCTCTCCCTCTCCCTCTCCCTCTCCCTCTCCCTCTCCCTCTCCCTCTCCCTCTCCCTCTCCCTCTCCCTCTCCCTCTCCCTCTCCCTCTCCCTCTCCCTCTCCCTCTCCCTCTCCCTCTACTCTACCTCTACCTCTACCTCTCCCTCTCCCTCAAAGCGGGCGACATACGCTGTCTAGCGAGCGCCGTGTTATGAAGCAGTGCAGGAGATGCAATAGCTGTCTCGCTACCTCAGTGTGGCTGCGCGTCGTAACGGCGTGTTATATCACGTGAATTAATGCGCGTGGGAGATTGACAGTCATCGTGACCTACGACCCTTCCCAGTTCTGACCCAGATGGTCGCGGCGCTGAGGTAGGCCGACATGCCAACGTCTAAGTTACGACTGTACGGCGAATGTTAGGCGCAGAAGAAATCGCACGTTTACCTTCGTGTCAGGGCGTCGTTCTGTCGGAGCGCCACGGTGTAACCTGGGAACGCACGGATAGAGCGACTGACAGGCCGCACCGAGGGACAGTCGCCGTGTGATGTACGAGTCTCATGATGCCGACCAAGCAGGCATTATGGCGACAAAGCGCTTGCGTGTTGACATTTCTTAGCACTGGGCACGTCACGTGTCTTCAGACTTTCTTTTAATCGTCGCCTTGTCGTCGACAATTGTTGCTGCTGTACGACAAGCGATATACTATGAACAAGCTTGACAATTGTTGTTGCAGTACGACAAACGATAGACTATGAACACGCTTGACAATTGCTGTTGCAGTACGACAAACGATATACTATGAACAAGCTTGACAATTGCTGTTGCAATACGACAAGCGATAGACTATGAACAAGCTTGACAATTGCTGTTGCAGTACGACAAACTATATACTATGAACAAGCATGACAATTGCTGTTGCAGTACGACAAGCGATAGACATTGAACAAGCTTGACAATTGCTGTTGCAGTACGACAAACGATAAACTATGAACAAGCTTGACAATTGCTGTTGCAGTACGACAAACGATATACTATGAACGAACCTGTTCTACAGTCACGATAATGTCTGCGCGTGAAGCAGCCTGAAGCAAAACGTTGCATCCGCCATACATGTCTGGCATTGGCGGAGCAAGATGTTGAGGCCCCTTACATCCACAAGTATCAAATACAAACCAATAGAAGACGAATGAGTATTCTGCCAATTGCGTATTGTGCCACCATCTACAGGCTGATATCGCGATACCTGATTCTGACAAATGCAAGATAATGAGATAATGAAATATCATGCGCCCATGACTAGTAGTGATCAAGCCGCGAGACAAAGATAAATCGTATAAGCTATTATTGTACCAGGCGAGGCAAAAACATATTACTGTCAGTTAAAGTCCAACACCAGTCAGAAATTAATCACGCCAGCTGTATTATATAGACAACAATATCAGACAAATAGGTATCACGTAAGCTAAACACCAGCATGTGACAAATAAATACCATGCCGGTGTGGTAGTTTATTTTCCTCTGTATTTCTCCTAGGGCATCTATCCCCTGCCCTTGACACTTTCCACCTCATAGAAATAGAGACATAAGACAGCATATTCACGAAGGCCCTAAATGCACAATCTAAACGGATATTACACTGTTACTATTACGGTACACCGGTTATTGCCCAACAAGCGACAACACAGTATCATACCAACTAGAATCAAACATGACACAAATACCTATCATAATATAATCAAACATGGAACAAAGAAGTAGCATACCATATCCAACACGAAACAAAAACGCATCATACCAGCTAGACTACGATATGAGACAAACAGGCGTGTCGCATCATACCAGCTAGACTATGGTATTAGACAAACAGGCGGGTCGCGTCATACCAGCTAGACTATGGTATTAGACAAACAGGCGGGTCGCGTCATACCAGCTAGACTATGGTATTAGACAAACAGGCGGGTCGCGTCATACCAGCTAGACTATGGTATTAGACAAACAGGCGGGTCGCGTCATACCAGCTAGACTATGGTATTAGACAAACAGGCGGGTCGCGTCATACCAGCTAGACTATGGTATTAGACAAACAGGCGGGTCGCGTCATACCAGCTAGACTATGGTATTAGACAAACAGGCGGGTCGCGTCATACCAGCTAGACTATGGTATTAGACAAACAGGCGGGTCGCGTCATACCAGCTAGACTATGGTATTAGACAAACAGGCGGGTCGCGTCATACCCGCCAGCACGTATACGAACGACTATAAAGCAAAGATGCAGCACGCTAGTAACATATCGTCGGTGTCACTAGCGCCAGTAATAACACGGTAGACGCGCCGTCACCATTGACGGATTGTCAAGCATTTTACGGGCGCATTTAACCTGCCCGGGCTACGACGTGACTATGACGTATTTTAATATAAAAACCGGCGTTGACAGGACATTAACGTGTTGCGTGATGACGAAGAGACCGCAGCGTTATCTCACACACCTACGGGATTAGTTGTTAGTGCAAGAACTCGTCATGTCAACTGTGAAGTGGATGACAGTTCTCTGTCGGTATTTGTTGAGAATCATTTGAGCGTATCTTGTGGCAACAACCTTGCGTAGAATATCGTATGATCCACCAAACACTATAATTACTAATCGGTGATTGCTGTAGAATAATAATAATAATAATTACAAAAATAATAAGAAAAATGATAATAATGGTAGTAATAATAATAATAAGAAGAAGAACATTTGAATGTTGCATGTATCTGGATAATTCCATTCGGAGACCCTAAAAATGCAGTTACATGCTCAAAAATTGCTGCTAATTTATACGAATGTTGTTAGATTAATTCAAATACATATGAGAATATATTAAATAAAAAACAAAACTATAGATGTAATAATATAGTTATTATATAATTATTATGATAATAATAATACTAACATATTGATAATAATTAAGTAACACATGACCCCTAACATGGATATATTTATATATATGTATATATATATATATATATATATATATATATATATATATATATATAAATATATATATATTTGTGTGTGTATATAAAGTAATACAAAATCAATTGAATGTCAATGTTTGGTATGCAACACGGAAGTGATGAGTCAGTAAGTCTTTTAAAACTCGCAAGGAAAGAGATAGTCTTCCTCTCGCTTGAAAGTTGGGTGTTGAGTGACGACACGGGAAGACACTGGGTGGATTAGCGGGGAACTGTCACCTGTGGACAATGCCTCAGCCGTTATTCCCGTCACGACGTTGTCTCCGGGTCTACCCGCCCCTGCCCCTGCGTGCCCCGAGCGCCCGGTAGAAGCGACGTTGTGGCATTCGGCTACAATTGAATGATTGATCGGCCGTCTGTCCCGCACCCAACGGCTGCCACCGATCATATCGGCCTCGCCAGCAACAAAGCTCTCCCCAGCTCCCCGGTCGGCATCTGTTCCTGTCGACTCCTCTTCCGCCCGGGCCGGGGAGAGGGCGGGGAAAGGGGGAGGGGCGGGTCGCCCCAACGTGGGAGAGATAGCGGGGAGAGGGGAGACAGCTGGCGACTGCCTTCGCGCTGTCAACGGGTTCAATTCCCCGGTCCCGTTGTCGTCATGTCTCCTTCGTTAGGATTTCTCGGGTTTTTTTGTCCGGTGGTTGTGTCCGATGGTTGTGCGATGGTTACAAATGTCTTTGTTTGCATTCGTCATCACCATAGCTTTTGTTGTCGGCGGCGTCATCCTCCCCTTCACCATCACGATCACGATCACCATCACCATCACCTTCACCATCACCATCACCTTCGCCATAACTACCACCATGATCGTCATTTTCACCATCACCACCATTACTATCCCAATCACCAGTACCACCATTACCATTACCACCACCACTACCCACTATGTAACTTGGAGTAATCATAGAAAACACATGACACATTAAGAACAAACAACACTTTGGAACAAATTAAATCACTCCGGATCCTTCCTGTGTCTGTAGGTGAGCCTCTGGATGCTTCGCATCCTAGATACAAAGTGTACAGGAGGATTATCATAACATACGCCAGCTCGATCAGTTCAGTACCGTTGGGTCTTACGTTGCAGACGTTTCGGGACGAAGTGCGGAGGCTGTTCGTTAGGAATCTCCCCCAACGACCTCGTGAGGCGGGCCCGGAACAAGGTGTTCCATCTCAAGTGCTTCACGTGCGTCATGTGTCGCAAGCAGTTGTCGACAGGCGAGGAGCTGTATGTAATCGACGAGAATCGGTTCATTTGTAAAGAGGATTATTTGAACAGCCGCTATGGAAGCACAGGTGAGTGTTTTTTCGTTACGCAAGGAGAAACAGTAATTATTATTTGGAAGCAATTAATATGTATAGTACTAAATATTATTACTATAGACGTTTCCACTCGTCAATCGTCCAATAAACGGAGAGAATATTTCCTCAAATGTTCCGTTCTAAACTCGAATAATACAGCCTTTGTCGCTGGTTTGTTAGACAGTCCGTCGTCTGTTCTTGGACAGACGGTGATCGTCTACTCTGTCATCTCAGCGTAACATGTTACACAACACCTGGAACATGACGTCACAGCTGTAGATAGTTCTGACTGTGGTAACGTCCTGTAGGGTTCGGGGACAGATATAAGAACCACTCTTCTGCGTCGATACTTTGTGGAATAATTACACATAAAACGTACGGCTGCCTTCTCTCGTACATACATAATGTACGTGTGTGCGCCATGCGTGAGTACGTACGTTTGTAGTACGCACGTGCGTACATATGTGTATATATGTATGTCTGTACGTATGCATATACGTGACAGTCATAGTATATCGCACACAAGCTGTGTACCTATTACATGACACCGTTACTTCGGCCGAGGAGTACGACTTATTGTGGCGATATCTTAACAAATATCAACCTGTTTCGCGTAGTATCTGACTGATTCGAATAATTACGCTCAGATATAACATCAATACGCACGATTTCCTTTTGAAGTCTCTGTCTTGCACCCACGTACACCAGCCTGACGCGTGTACCGCTTTGTGTATACGCGTGTACACAAGCGACCACAAGCGTCGAACGGCAAACAATCGATAAGAATCAAACTCAAATTACTCGCCGATCTAAACACGCAGGCGGCATTCAATGGAGCCCCGGTATCGCGCGCGTGACACGGCTCTTTTTCGGCGTCACGCTTCAATGACGAGCAAACGACGTAATGATCGAGTCGATAAAAATCACATTAGCTTTATTGCGGCGTATAGACTGTCCACGGTCGAGTGACGACACGCAAACCGGCTGTTCGAAATAATCGTTGGTAGCACGTGTCTCGGTGTGCGTGCGTGCGTGCGTGCGTGCGAGCGCGTGTGTTTGTGTGTATGTGCAGGTCATTCAAGTGTAAGAGAGTATGCCCTATCGAAAGATCCATGCGCTAGCAGGGTGTTCTTCCACTGACTTTGTTCTATTGTGAATGCATCGCTAGATTTACAGGTGAATATTACGGAACTACTAATGTTCAGAACATTATCTGTGTTATAAATATCATCGTTTGCAACGACAATGCAAATTTCCGCGTGACAATAACGGAACAGCAGACTGGTTCAGTAAAGTTCACTCGTCGAACTGTTGCTCTATATGCCGTCGACAAATTGTCAGATGGACGCAAGTCTAGAATCTTGGCCCATCTCGTTTTAATTATTACAAAGATACAGTATGCACAGCACAATGCATCGCTGCCTATATGTTTTAGTTAAATTGTCACAATTTGTGTACAAAAACAGTTAATAACATTTTGCAGACATCGTAATGTGCAGATTATGTTGACTTACTGCGCGTGCCGTCTTTCCCTTTCGTGTGGACGATATTTAAAGAAATAATAGTTTTTATTGTAAAGATGCTTAAATTATATTTTATCTGTCACTAAAAATGACACTGAAGTTGCGTGTTAGTGATTTTGTAGGCGACATTATTGTTTTTTTATATAACAATTTTAACAATGCGAAAGAGGAAAAATGGCGCTTGAATCGAATAAATTTTGCACATTCGAACTTCGGAAGACGTAGTTTACACACACTATAGTTAATAACATACACATAAAACATATCTAATGTAATAATATACATATATAATAAAGATAACATTGGAACATTTTGATGGGCCCATATGTTAGACAAGCGCTTTGGACCGTCAGTGACAAGTCGGAAGGAAAGCGGGTTTAGGTTTAGAGAAGAACATTAGTTCGGACGACACTTGCTCAGACATTGTTGTCGCAGTTACCCTTTAACCCCCGAGGCTCTAGTACTTGACTGATGCGATAAATAAAAATAAACATTCACTCGACTTAACATCCACCCACAATTCCCCGCGGTCTCATCAGCGGCGTCGACATTAAGAACCGAACTTGGCTTCGCGCAAGCGGAACGGGCCCTCTGCGTTAAGAAGACTCCCCACACCCGAGGCGGTGGAAGAGGGGAGAAATAACCCTTGAATTTGTTTGACGGAAGTCGTGTATTTACAAACTACTGAAATAATTCCAGTCATGAAGACACCGTTTATTTTCGTTTCGTTTCGAAAATAACAACAACCATGGCGGTGACGATAACGACAACACTTAACTTACTTATGCTCTTTGCTCCAGCGCACGTGGGCAATCTTCTCTATTTCTTTCCATGTGTAGCCACTCCGTTTTACTTATGCAGCCGTGTCTCTTTGCCAAGTGTTGTTTGGCCTTCATCGCCTTCTTTTTCCTTGTGGATTCCACACCAGAGACTGTCTTGTGTTGTTTGTTGTTGGCCTTCTCAGTGTGTGTCCAATCCAACCCCACTTTCTCCTCAGGATCTCCTTGGCGACAGGTTCTTGGCTAGTCCTTTCCCATAGTTCCTCCTTGCTAAATTTGTCTTGCTATTTTATGCGTAGAATTCTTCGCAGACATCGGTTAAGGAAAGTCTGGATTTTTCCCAATGTTGTTTTTGTCATTCTCCATGTTTCAGAGCCGTACAACAATACTGATTTTATGTTGGAGTTTAAAATCCTGATTTTTGTTTGTGTTTTTAATTTGTGTGGAATACCAGATGTTTTTAGTATCAGGAATGATGTCCGTGCCTTGTCCACTCTTGCTTCTTGCTGCAACGTCTGCCTCTCTACCACCTTGTTTGTCTATCACGCTCCCTGAGTAGGTAAATGAATCCACTTCCCCCAGGGACTCTCCGCCTGCTATAACTGGGTTGTCGTTCCTACCGTCTATTGTCACGATCTTGGTTTTGCCTCTGTTGATCTTCAGACCTGTCTTTGCTGATGTTGATTCCAAAAAAGTCATTTTGTCCAGCATCTGTCTGTGGGTGTGCGTGTGTGTGTGGTAGTAGTGCCGGGTCATCAGCAAAGTCCAAGTCCTCCAGCTGAGTCCATGGTGTCCACTGTATGGCATTTCGTCTCCCGTCCGTGGTTGTCCTCATAATCCAGTCGATCTTGAGGATGACGAGTAAAGGCCTCAGCAGACATCCCTGTCGAACCTCTGTCTTAACCTCGGAACTATCTGACAGTCGTCCTCCCGGCACTATCTGGCACGGCGGTCCTTGCAGGGTACAATGGATCACGGAGATTACATTTTATGGAATGCCACAGTGTCCAGGCGACAACAACAACAGTAATAATAACGACGATAACAACGACAACAACAACTACAACAACGACGACGACAACACCAACAATAATAATAACGATAACAACAACAATAATAATAACGATAACAACAACAATAGCAACAATAACAACAACGACGACGACGACAACAACGACAGTAATAATAACGACGACGACAACAACAGCGAAAACAACAGTAATAATAACGACGACGACAACAACAACGACAACAACAGTAATAATAACGACGACAACAACAACAATCACAGCATCGAAGAAAACAAGAACAACGAAAACAATAATGGACAACAAGAAACAACAAGAACAGTAACGACAACACCAGCGCTAACAATAACATCACCACCAACAACAACATTGACAACAACGTCTACAACACCAGCGCTTACAATAACATCACCACCACCAACAACATTGATAACAACGCCTACAACACCAGCGCTAACAATAACATCACCACCAACAACAACATTGACAACAACGCCTACAACACCAGCGCTAACAATAACATCACCACCAACAACAACATTGACAACAACGCCTACAAGACAAGTGCTAACAATAACATCACCACCAACAACAACATTGACAACAACGCCTACAAGACAAGTGCTAACAATAATATCACCACCACCAACAACATTGACACTGACAGAGGTAAGGACGATAACACGGCAGCGCAACAAACGAATAACCCTGGACAATCTATCGTCTCACTGCTCGGCGGGCCACTTACAACTATGCTATCCTTATCGGCTGAGATAAATACCCTACCCCACCCGCCCCGTGTACGTGTGGCCGTGATAACGCGGTAGCCACCAAACAGTAGATGGCGGATAAACGTCCGTTGACTTGGACACTCTCAACAACGCGCGCTCTTCTTCAGCACGCCGGCTAATAACGGGTGTTTACACGTCCACATTTTGGAGGCTATTGACTCACGCACCTGTTGAGTGTTTAGTGGGTGCTAGGGGGTGTTTAGTTGGTGCTAGGGGGTGTTTAGACGATCAAATGATAACGTTATTCTGAAGAAAGTCGACACGAACATTTCCTCATAGATGTCGTCTCGTTGCCTTACCCGCCGGTGGCTTTTGGCGATTCTTTAATAAGTGAGTTACACTAACAGTCGGGCAGTTGTCGCGTTAGGAAGGACACTGTTCACTATGGCTTCTTGCGGAGTTTGTTTTTTTAGTTTTTGATTCAAGGCCATACATTTAAGAAAAGGTTTATCTTGCAAAACTGGTGTCCCCGCTCTGACCGTCACCGTTCTCTATTCCGATATTATTATTATTATTATTATCTTAACCCTGTTATTGCAGTAATGAGCTAGCTAGCATGTAAGCGTCTGTCAGGCTGCACGGAGTATCCTCCTCCCGACTAAGCAAAGAGGGACTAATTTCGATTTGATAGGAAACGTTGTGCAGGAATTTGATGAAATTACATC
The DNA here is from genome assembly GCA_963995525.1 of Escarpia spicata. NCBI lineage: Eukaryota > Metazoa > Annelida > Polychaeta > Sabellida > Siboglinidae > Escarpia > Escarpia spicata. The sequence goes on along the minus strand of OZ023213.1, from coordinate 55,965,138 downwards.
CTTTCAGACTAAGTGTTTAGTTTCAATCCCCTAGTGTTATACCTGTGTGTAAACCACTAGGTCGATAACTGCACAGGAAATACAACGCAGGCGACTGGGTGGATATCACAGAAAGGCTATATTCCTTGAATGAATTACAATAAAGTAATTGTTAGCGTGTATTGTCTTGAAGACAATGTTGCCTTCATTTAATTATACAGCTAACATTACATATAACAATCCAGTTATATGATTCAATGCGGAACTATTGTGTTCATGTTTATTACGATGAATAAAGCACAGTTGTTTATTGACTATAAAACTATCGCTTCTGCGTGGCGGGCCGTGTGGAAGTGTCGCTTTAGAAAGACACAAACCAAAACGAGATATTGCATAATGAATAGTTTAATTAACTATTTTGTTTGGTTTGATAACCTTGCTATCCAAATATCACATTCCAAACATCATGTGTGGACCAGGTTAAAGGGCACGTCGTTTACTCCGAAATACAATCCGTTATTTTGTTTTAGCGTAACCTCGTTGACAATACCTAATCAGCGCTGCGTTAATCCGTCAATCACCGGCGGCAAGTTGGACAAAATGTTTCGCAAACACTTGACTAATGACAAACAAACGACTATAAACACACGTGTTCTCCCGAGCCGCGGTTGTCGTCAGCCAATTATGACACAGTTGTGACAAGAGTTAGCACGTCGAAATCCGTTAATTACAACATACACGTAATCACACTCCCGAGTATCGTCTTACTGCCGCCAGACGGCGCTTGCAATAGTCGCGTGTCACATTGCAACCGAAGCGTGACAATGCATAAAGTTTGTGCGGCAATAATAACACACCTCTTCTTTTACACAAATAAGGTCGAGCTGATATTCAATATCTAGAAGCTATCCTGTTACAAATGCTACTTTTAACCATAGTCTTTTTTATTTTCCTGTTATAAAATGTTCGGTATTTTAAGTTGCAACATATAGTTTGCCGTTGATGCAGATATAGTAATGCTATTAATTCATATGTCACCGGTGTTGATGTGAAGATAATCTACCCCAGCGAAAAATGTTTTTGCCATCGGTATTTACAAAATAGTGCCTTTCGTTTCGTTTGTGAATGTCGTCTGTTTTCATTGGCCCGGACAATTAACGACGCATGTTTTTTGTCAAACTGTTAACGTTTCTATGCGAAATATTATGCGGTATGATAAAGTTAACATTAAACGGGAACTTTAGTGCGCTCTTTAACTGATTTAATGTAGAAAGTGTTTAATGTCTGTAAGTTATATGTCGTCTGAAGATCGTCCATTCAACTGTAAACATTCTCAAATGGATATATGGCGGAGAACAGTCGCATAGCACACCAAAAACGTACGAACTAAACATTAAGTGTTAAAGACGAACGCTATAATATGAGTTTAAAAAAATTCCGTTTTGAATATGTTGCACCGTTTAAAATAATAAATATTGACATTTAACACAATAACATATACACTGCAACCTGAATGTCAACATTATTGTCCTCGGTACGGTAATTTATGTCCACACATTTACACAATTAAACCGACAACGGTGGCTCGGCGATTGTGTGTAGCACTTCAAAGGCCTGCATGCACTGGCTCTTGAAAGACCAACGCGACAAGTCGTCCTCGGCAGTACTCGGCAGTTTCCGGATTAGTTCGTGACACACGAAGCCATTGCTTTGACGTGCTGTTGCCCGACAACTTCACTGGGATTACTCAATTAATTGGCAGCTGTCAATCGATGGCCACCAGCCGGTCGCCGTCACTGCAGGTTCAATCTGCGCAACGTTCACGCTCAAACGTCGACGTTTTCGTCCAGGCCTGAGTACACGCTCATTCTTTACACGACCTATCTAGCCCACCGGACCCGTAGACACAGTTGCTGCGATCTCTTCCGGCTTTGTACGCGCAGTAAGCGTGTGCGCATATCCGGCAGGGTATACATAACAATTATAATATCCACATTCAGACGGTTTATAGAACTCGTTTATAAACTAGGTGGTGAACACCAACATTTTTCCCGATTTAAGCTCAACTTCGACAGAAATGCGATCTACCATTATTTGGTAATGGCTGATCCCCGCACAGACCCAATTCCCTCCTTCTAATTATTGCAATACTAATAGAGATATCTTTAGGCAGGCGCTTAATTGTCGTCACAGTTCGATGGTTTTTAAACCCGACATTGAATCACAATAAAAATGTTTCACACAACAACTTTATATTTGATAGTTGCCCGGTATAATGACGGGATTTAAAAACACAACATTGTAACACATTTTAGCATGTTCGAACCTACTTATTTATACATAAACAGGGAATATTTCAAAGGAAGGTCGAAAGAAAACGTTATTGCGATTTAAAGAAGTCGCTATGATGTCTTTATTTTTAGCAATACATGCAGACGTTTTGGCATGTTGCCAAACTAAATCGCTGTGACATAGTTACGTCGTATGATAGTTACGTCGTGTGGTAGTTATATCGTGTGATAGTTACGTCGTATGATAGTTACGTCGTGTGGTAGTTATATCGTGTGATAGTTACGTCGTATGATAGTTACGTCGTGTGGTAGTTATATCGTGTGATAGTTACGTCGTATGATAGTTACGTCACTGAAAACATTACGACCAAAATTTAGATCTGAGTTAAATAACAATTTTAATTGTTTTAAGAAAGTATAGACAATGTATGTAAGCGAGATCAACGCATACTTATAGGATCTGACAAGTAATACTTGCATTCGTATATGTCATTTTTGCATTTGATGTGATATTCAATCAATTATAATTTAAAAAAATCGCCGGTCCCTAATATCCGGCTGGCGGAATAATATACATGTGGAATGCGAATATAGGGCCTAATTATGCATTTATTGCGCCGTTTTATCTTTAAATTGCATATTATTAATATATGAAACGAAGTGTATAAGGAGTTGAGGAAAATTGTGTGTAATAATTATAGTATATGGACCATGTTAATTCATTGGACATGTGCATTTTAAAGATGGACAGCCACAAAATAGCCCGCACAAAAAACAGGTGATAAAGGCTCGTGTCATTTCCATGTTTGATATTATTTTATGTATAATTATGTTTATAAAAATACGAAGACGCAATGTTTTCAACAAACATAGACCAGTGCCCATCACTTGTGAAAATACGCGGCTTAACTACGCGCTACTACATTTGACAAACTTGAAATATTTTCGTATAAATAAACTTATACTGTTGTTATTTGTACAGAAATTTGAGGTTATTTATAGCAATTCCCATCAGAGATAAATACGTGTCGATCTTGTCAACACGTCGTCTTCCAGTGCATTAGGCTGCCGTCTGTTTACACTGCGCGTTCCCCGTGTACCAGTGACATCTACCTGTATCAATTAAAATCGTCTCAATGACGCACCCCCAGCTGGTTTATTTTATTGCAAATGTTGGGATTTGCAGTTCGTATGTGTCATATGAGAATAAGTTAAATAACGTGTAGTCGATTTAATAAAAAAGTTAGTAATCTGTTTAAATGGTCAAGATAACTGACTTTGATCATAATGTCTGGTGGGTCACCATCTGGTAACTTGCGACATTTAGCATGCGGGCCATAGGCGCAGAACATCAGTGCAGAAACATCACGCATAATCGTATATGGCGCATACACGTGTATATTTCCAATTTTGAGAAAAACTTGAATTTGTTAATTCCAGAATTACATACGTTTATTGTTTGTTTGATGATAATCATTACCATAATGTTACCAAACCTACATTCATATAACGCTGCACAAACGAACTAGCACGTCGTTATTGACAGTAGATTTGCTTTTACGCAAAACAGATTTGAAATGAGACGGGCTTAAAAATCGAACTGAGGAAGCACCTTTAAATCGCGGTGTTCGATTGCTCCAAATTACGTCACACGCGTCCAATCCCCGACGACTGCACGTTATCTGCTGTCGTGCTAAACACGTTTGCGTACCTTTATATTGCATTTTATTGCATACTATTTTTCAAATTTCTTGACATCAAAACACGTAGTAACGTTAGTTTTAATGTAGGTTTTAATATATTCAAGAGTAAATCACATTACCGATTTTATTTAAAAAACTGAAGAAAACTAAATCTAAGCGCAAAAACAGCCTATGTGATTCATTTGTAAACCTGTACGTTTTCAATGGTTGATGCGATTTCGTTGTCTTCGGCGACTCTGCTGACCTTTCTCACGACTTTGTCGATTTCGTTTTCCGGTTCTGTCCAATTCACGTTAAGTGTCGATTTCAGCTGTTGTTGAAGCGACGCTGTTGCGCGTGCGTGCTTACCCACAATGCCATTTCCGGTATTTTCTTCTCCAATTGGTCGTCGGCGGCTGGAAGTGACGCTTGCAATTACCTCTGTCGTGTGTCGTGTGTCGTCTGTCATCTGTCGTCGATTCTGCCTCGACTGGCGACCACTTGGTGCGTAAATCGATGCGAATTACATCGGGGCGGAAGAGGCGAGTCGTGATTAGGTTGTGTTTCGCGTCTGAGTGAATTATTTAACAAGCATTTAATTACGGCAAACAGTCGACGCAACAACAAGCACTTTCCCGTCGTTTGATCATTTGGCGGACATTGTCTTATTGACCGTTTGCACCTGTCAGACTGACCACTCAAGCGCAAGCCTTGTTCTGCCAGGGTGTATCATATGGACGTCGGGAGATGGTCAGCTGCATAATCATGGTAGAACTACCAGGGGGCAAACCACAGAAAAAAGAAGAGCGATTCATTGGGTTTCAGGAATGACCTTAATGTTAGTACCAAAATGAAGGAGCGCGACAGCATGTATTGGTTTGTGAATCTAGCTCCATTTATTATTATTTAGATCGATTTATTATTATTGATATATCT
>OZ023213.1:55913372-55960050 GCA_963995525.1 Escarpia spicata | reverse complement strand
AGGAATGTGGGCTAGCCACAAAACATGTTGGTGTCGCTCATTTCCATTAACACCGAGTACGTAGATCCGATGTCAGCGTCCTTGTTGTCATCACCCGACAGTTTTCTCACACCTCTCTCTCCGCAATGAATGACGCGCATTGCCGGAACATATCGATGCAATCAACGAGCCATGGGCAACATACAGCAGCGATCAAATCGAACATATAAATAAAATATAAATCAATCAATAGCCTGTAGTTTTTTTCGTTGTCATCAATTAGGTAGGCTATGCGCATTTACACTATAAAACATAACAAATATTGATTTACTCAAAAACATGATTTATTGTGTTTATATTGTGAACTATTCGATTGACTTCTTGACGAATACCGACACCGTGTAAACACTGAGCTTAGCAATTCTATTCTGGTGTTTATGCAGTGTTCTGTACTGAACCTCCATTATAATTACGAATTTACGTATAGTGCTGAGAGCAAACTCGCATGCGTTGTGGTTGAGAACAAATGCGTGTACGTCATGTGCAGTTTTGTTGCGTGCGCCATACAAACAATTTCCACGCTGGTTGGTGCCGACCACGGCGCTGTCTTCTGCGCCAGGGCGTCTGCGGCCGAGAAAGGCGGATATCCTCTGTGACTATTGGCGGCGGCAAAAGCGTCGTCTGGCATTGTGGTCCACTTCCCCGTGTGGAGACAAACTAGCCGGCCGCGACAGGCCCGGCCAACGAGGTTTTAAAAGGACATTACCCGGCACATTTAGCGGCTTTCCATCGCTCGCTCGGACCCGATATCGGCGGAAGCCGAATTTGCAATTCATGAGCACCGGCGCTTGTGGATTTAGATCGACCGCGCGAAGAACACGATGGTTCTACTGGTCGACTCGTTCTACCCGGCCGGGACGGTCGCGTGGCTTGCCCCACGTTGTACAGGCGAACCATTGCTTTTCCCCCACACAGGAAAACCATGGTACTGTAATTGGTAATTCGGTTTGATAGTCATTGCAGTTGAACACCGTACCTTACATATACACACTTATGTGTTACAACTTGCAAGTAAAAAGACCGCTTGTTAGTTAATGTATGTATATATATATATATATATATATATACATACATTAACTGTTCACATCTTTTCGCTGAAACGCTTCCTGTTAATTACATTTTATAAAACATGGTTTGAAAAAACTATTAGGTAACGTATAATTCTAGGTAGTTCGCCTCTGCACGGCAAACCAAAATAAACTCCCATGATGCAGTGTTATAGTCGTGTAACGTGGGTGAATGCAGTAAAGAAATAACGGATGTAATTTAATCCGTTTTGTTTTGCAAACCATAACTGATTTGCCGATAGCGAATCTGGAGCGCCGCGTCAGGCGAAAATGTCTACTCGCGGCTGTGTTGTGATGGACGCTTTAAGAGCGAAACGTTGGGATCCAGCGGCCGCACTGATATTGCCTATCTATGGCTTAGACGGCCGCGTATTGATGAAGGCAATCATAACGCCGTCGCTGCCGCATCGCTCACGCAATCCCCCCGAGAATCAACCTTGTGGCTTCCGTATAAATCATATCGGCGCCCGCATTTATCTCTTCCTTCGATCTCTCACTCTCGTCGTAAGCTCGTCCGTCAACAATGGCGCTGCCAGAGGACGAGGCTTGGGGAGATTGGGTGACGGGGAAATCGGGAGATGTAGAGACGGGGAAATTGGGAGACAGGGAGACGGAGGGACGGGGAGACGGGGATGAGGAGGGTGGAGAGACGAGGAGAGGGGGGGGGGGAGGAGAGACAGACAAAGTGAGAGACGGGGAGACTGAGAGACTGGGAGATGGAGTGCCGGAGAGATGGAGAGACGGAGGGACGGGGAGACGGGTAGACGGAGAGACGGAGAGACGGAGAGACGGAGAGACGGGGATATGGAGAGATGGAGAGACGGAGAAAGGCAGACAGGGGAGACGGCGAAACGGGAAGTAAGAGGTATATCATATATAAGATATAATATGAAGGAAACTGACGTGTACACGTGTGTTCTCGCGACATCAACATGGTGGTTGGGCGGGTGTTATCGCAAGCGGATTATCAGCCTACAAGTGTGCAGGTCGTTGTATATAAACAAGATTACGTTTGGAGTCAAATATAAACATATAGTGTACACATACGGTGGACATTTAATCGCATATGTGCTAGATTGACATCAACTCAACTGCGAATATGTACATAAACACTAGCACAATTACCTCAACGTGTTCCTAATGTATGTTCACGTTCGTTCAGCATAATATGAGAGATCGTGTAAATATGCAGACGTTTGCGTGTACACGCTGTAGTTCTTATGTCAAGTTTCTTTTATACATATACACGCATGCGCGCACGCACGCGCAAACACACGAACACTCGCACACACACATACTTATATTATATTATATATACATATATATGTATATATAATAATATATTAATACATATATAATATAATTCATGAACATATAATATTATATATAATATAGGCACATCTGATATAATACATTTAACTATTTTTTCAATTAGTGCAATTTCTTTAGTCTAATCAATTTAAATTATGTCTGCATGTTATCGTAATGACACCTATAATTTATTTCCACGTAGATTTATTGTATTCTGCCATCGTTTTCGATGTTATTGCTATTTCACCAAACTTAACTAATTAATTTCCCATGGAACTAATCGTGAACGCTCGTGACGCGTGAATGATTCGGCGCGTTCTTTCTCTCCGAACTGCGCACATTTGTGTAATTGACGCGACCCGGCGGAACGGTGTACGCAGTAGAGAAATACTTTGGAAGCTCTTCAGCGATACTTTGAACAAGCGATCACCAATTGTTGAATATACGGGATGGCGAGTATTGAGACGGCTGTGTAAACACCCGTTGTTGACGATACGGCCGTTCACTTGTTTGCCCGGCTGCGTCTTCACAACTCACCGTGAAACGGGCATCCGAAATGGACAAGCGAATTTGAAAGACTTCATTTCTCCCATCGTCGGCGAGTTCATATATGAAAGTTTGTTTAGCGGCAAGGCCCGGCAAGTCGGCGTACAATCGACTCGATCTCTCCCGGTCGCATCACGCGGGGTCCGCGAGATTTATATCGGAGTTTCGGGCCGACTCTCTGGCGCGGAACGATCTTATCAATAAGCAAATTCGTTTGCATATCCGCTTGCGTAACGGGCCGAAATTTATTCCGCCACGAAACTCGATTATGCACGTACGGGCGAGATATGGAAATGGAACCTCGACACCGCTGAGATCCCATTTCGTTAGAGATAACCGACGTCACAGACAGTGTCGGGGTTAGTCTTATAGAATATTTATCGATTTCACGCAAATGTCAGTTTTTAGCAACATATATACCAGAAAGCAAAAGGCGAATGTTACGTTTGAAGATTGTACAAGCTTTTTTAGATTTAACGTGAAATAATTCTAGCGATTAGAGGTTATTTGTTTGTGACGTAATCGGAAATTTACAAAAATGTAATCATACAAATCGCACAAAATAAATAGAAACGGCATATGCAGTTATATGTATATAATTATGTATATACAATTTATTATAATAGATCCATAATATAATTTATTATATACACAATATATATATATATATATATATATATTATATAATATTATATATATATATATATAATATTATATATAATATTATGTATATATGTATGTGGATGTTAGTTGTAACTGAGCATTTTATTGCCATCAATTAATGCTAATGTCTATGAGTATCTATTAATCAAATGTTAGCAAAGCAGACAAAATAATTATTTATAGTATATTATATATTTAAACATTGATAAACAGCCTTATATTTAGATACCAAATGAAACATCGCAAACATCGCGTATTCCCATATAACAATTTTGACAGGAAGACTTCTTTATGGAAAAAATGCATTTTTTATAACTTTATAATCTTCTCATTAAGCATTTCAACAAAACACAATTTGCTACATTTTGCCATCGCAAATTAAAAATAGTGCCGTTAGTACGGTGTGTAATAAGGAACGTAGGCAATAACTTGCGATTTCAAATTATTGGTCAACGTGTGATGGTTATGCGGATGTATGAGGCGCAACAAAGTGAGCATTCGTGCAACTTACAGACACGCTGTTTGTTCTGTTAGTCTGCCGGGTGTTAATCATTATCCGGATATACACTGAATCAGTAGTACCGCGTCCAAATTTACGATCCAACCGTTAACATGATATTATTTATTCGAATATTAAGAATATTATACTAAAAAGGAACTGACACACAATTTAGGTTTAAAAACGCAGTCAAATAGAAGACTAGGCTGCCAGCGCAAACACGATCAAGTCTACTTGGCGATGGACACCTAAGAACAAAGGGGCCGACACCTGGTCAGCTCTGCCGGACATGGAAACAAGTAATCCGACCCACGAAACCGAAACCGACTCAATATTTGTCCACAGGGACTGGTCCCCCGGGTTGTCCCCCGGGTCGATGTTAATAGGAACTCAAGCCTTCAGGGTTTATTCCCCGCCCCCGCATCCTTTCTCCCCCTTCCGTCTCCCCCTGGGTCGGGTCCCTGGGGAAGGCCCGCGGCCGGACAATGTCCCCAGCCTCGCGGCCAAATTGTGGGTTCGCTAACGTTGTTACATCAGGGGGTTGACAGCAACACTTATCGTGTCACTGTGGACAGTGGTCAGGTGTCCGTACGGCAAATAGCTGACCATTTATCACAGTCAGAGATGTCACGACGTGTACTCCCACCAGTGGGCAGACAAACGGACGTCTTTTAATCGCTGGTCAGTCGTCGCTTGACCGGTGTCTTATTGGTCGACATCGACGGATTCAACGAAATGCAGAGAAATAGTCAACGGCGCGTAGAGTTGACAACGCGCGCTACACTACAGACTAATCCTGCTTTGTTTTTAAACACCACACGCCACTATATAAAACTGTGTATGTCCTTCGACAACTTGAGGGTTTTATTGTGTATTATTAAACCCATGAAATATTGGGCTGAAACTAGTGAGCGACCAAACAAGCTGAGTAGGGCTTGTATATGAAAACGGCTAGAAACTAGAAAAGAAACTAGACACAATAATAGTTACTAGCATTATTACTTTATATATTGTTAATATTTCAGATGTGCCGATGAAACCGTTAATGTAATATAACGTGCATTTAATACATTATCGCAGTTATATCATAATTCTACCGGTCATTTTCACTGAGGGCCACCCGCAAACCACCTGGACAATTGTAGTAATTAATTTTTGATTTGTTGTTTACCAAGTTATGGTTTGGACATGTACGCGTACACGCATGCGCATCTGCACAAACTTGCGCGCGCACTTACGCATGCATATATATTTTACATTAGGTGCATCCGTTTATAAATTCGTACACAGTACGTGCCGAGTCCGTGACGGGTGAAGCAACGGCACGGTTTGGTGCAGGCGAAAGTATTATACGTGTACATGTTCCTCGGTGTTTTGTAATGTGTTAATGTAATTATTAGTAAAGTTGGACACTGATTAACTAATTACGACCTTATAATTGACTTTGAGTGCATTAATATTTCCCATATATACATATATATATATATATATATATATGCACTGCATTAATATTTCCCATATATATATATATATGGGAAATATTAATGCAATGCATATATATATATATATATTAACTAATTATTGACTTTGAGTGCATTAATATTTCCCATATATTATATATATATGGGAAATATTAATGCAATGCATATATATATTAACTAATTACGACCTTATAATTGACTTTGAGTGCATTAATATTTCCCATATATATATATATATATATATGGGAAATATTAACTAATTACGACCTTATAATTGACTTTGAGTGCATTAATATTTCCCATATATATATATATGGGAAATATTATATATAATTGACTTTGAGTGCATTAATATTTCCCATATATATATATATGGGAAATATTAATGCACTCAAAGTCAATTATAAGGTCGTAATTAGTTAATATATATATATATATATATATATGCATTGCATTAATATTTCCCATATATATATATATGGGAAATATTAATGCACTCAAAGTCAATTATAAGGTCGTAATTAGTTAATATATATATAATATATATATATATATATATGGGAAATATTAATGCACTCAAAGTCAATTATATGGTCGTAATTAGTTAATCAGCGTCCAACTTTACTTATGTGTATATATATATATGTATATATATATATATATATATATATATATATATATATGCCTATACGTTACAAAAGTCGTAATAACTGAAACAGTGGAAACAACATTTATTAACTTTTCGTACATGTATAAATAACAGTACCAATGTCGTAATACATTCATAAGTCGGTCTTTCTTTGTTCTGCTTATCGCTGAGTATAACAATTAAAATAAATGTGGTCGCAGACAGGCGTGTGACGTGGCCATCGAACTGGGGCCGTCATATTGAAACAAGCACGTATTTAACTGGCCGTAGGTATAGACGTTCGTAGCTTGGCGCATTTGTTATGATTTATTTCACGCGGCACCTGTTTAGCGTTTCACGACAGAATGTCAGAGGTGATCGTTTGTCGATTAATCACGCCTAGTATTGACGGCGACGACTGGGACTTCTCAGTGGGGCAGCGGTTCAACGGGTACCCACACACGTGGTACAACCGGCCGCGTTGTTTGCCCAGGGAACGTGGTGTTTGTTTGCTGGGCGGGGTAAAAAGGCAGACGACATGTTTGAGCTCGTGCGATCCTATCACAATACGTACGGTTTTGATCGGGCCAACTTCTCACACAAACTATGTAGAGTTCCTTATTTCACATATGATGATGGGTGAATGTAAAACGTTGCATTCTGTATTGTATCCGTGTAATAGCGTTGGGTGTAAATGTAAATTAGCACGAGTTGTATCCACGGGACACAATAGTTTAACAGTGTTGATCCTAAATAAACAATCAATCAATCAAAATCAAATCATTTGCATATACATTGTATTATTAAAATGAGTAAAAATTAATTACCTTTAATGTTTATGATGATAACGTAATAACATGGCTGCTTTATTATTTGCATGTTTGCTATCGTTTGTATTGTTATTGCATATTATATATATTTTACCATTATTATAGTTATTGTAAATATCCTTTATTGTTGTTTTTATGCGCCATAGGCGTACTCATAGCCTGCTATCATTTAACAGTTCCGTTTTTAAATTATTATCCGTCTGGCTGAAACTATTATTATTATTATTTTGGCCACTGCTTCAGCAGAGAAACCGGTATAACAATATTTCAATATTTCCTTTGGGACTGGCCACAGCACTGACGTGTTGTTATACAAATTAAGATTATATCAGTTATTGTGTTTTCTGACTAATGTCAAATTGTTGCCGTGTCTCAGGCTCTGACCACGACGACATGGAGTTGGAGCTGGAGCTTGACCGGCAGATGCTGGACAAACTGGACGATACGATGTCGGACAAGGCGTCCAGTATCCACGACGACGACAGTCGCGACTCGCCGCTACAGTCCGGTCAGATGACTAGCGGTCAAGCCCCGTTCCAGACGGCGACCGGGTGCGCCAACAGCAAGGCCGACGCGCCGACGCCGCCCGTCCCAGCGGTCAACGGGACCAGCAACGGAACCGGAAATAGCGTAAGCTCGGCGGTGAGTTCGCCGGAACCGGAAGTGAAGCAGGAGCCGAACAACAACGACAAAGACACGTGCGCGAGCAACAACAACGACGCGGAGCTGTCGGAGAACGCGAGCGTAAGTGGGAAGGAGAGCAACAAGGAGAACTCCGAGGGGAAGGACGGGGAGAAGGAGGGTCCCGTGGGCACAAAGAGGCGCGGGCCGCGGACGACAATAAAGGCGAAGCAGCTAGAGACGCTGAAGGCGGCGTTCGCGGCGACGCCGAAACCGACACGTCACATCCGGGAGCAGCTGGCACAGGAAACGGGACTGAACATGCGCGTCATTCAGGTTAGTGCTACATTCGTCTAATACCCACCAGGTGGCGTGACAGTGCGATCATTTAAGCACGAGATCCGCATTTATCTGTTGAATATAGAACTGCTCTGATTTTCAGAAATAATGTAGCGGAAAATCCTGCAGTTGTAAAATAATGAAGTTCCGGCCCTTAATGCGCATGTCTGGAAATGAAAGTTCCCTGTGTAAGGAACTATTCTCCTGCGAAAGAACAATTATTTTAGGCCAGAACTACAATATTTTACAACTGCAGGATGTTATGCTACAGTAATTTTAAACACGCAAATACGATCGGCGGTTATGGAAACATTTTGCGCGCCATTTATAGTGAATATTCATAGATGGCTGCCCAAATAAAACTGGCAACAAAATGTGTTGTGTAAAGCGACATATCAAAACGTTTCCCGCATCTAACTTTAGTTATAGTCCACACGTGGATAGATTACGCGCTGTTGATTAGTATTCAAATTCAGCGGGTGTCGCGAACGCCACACGTTTGTCGCTGTCTGGTTTCAATAACATATACGTGTCCAGACAGTCACGGAGGACGCAGTTGGCGTGTAACGTAGACACCATCCGGGGACAGATCACTTTTTTATTTCAGGCCTTGTGGTCTACGAATAACGTGCCCTCGATTCGAGAGAGTAATCACTTCCGAGAATTGTTTTGCAACCTGAAATATTCCATAATCAAGAAAAGGCCAATTGGTTGATTTCGACAGTTTATTCTGCTGCGCACATGCAAAAATTTTTAGATGTCAGTTTGTCGCAAGGCTCATGGCAGTGTCGCATGGATGCACGGAGACAGTGATCGGACTACGGAGACATGATCTGGTTTGTTTTGGCGATGCATGACGGGGATAATCTTACATGTCAATTTTCTCGAAAACATTATTTTATATGATTTTATGAAATCGCTACTACGTGTCGGTGACCAGCCAACTAAAGTGTACTGCTTTCAGTAAACAAAGGGCAATGGAATATCAGTATTTCGGTCACCCTAGGGACGGCCAAACGTGACCCGAATGGCGAGGTGACCGTGTTAGCAGGTCGAACTTCCTATACTTTCCTGTTACAGAAATTATTTGGGACTGTTTTATAGGGTGACCTTAATAGCGATGTGGCTGTATTGGCGAGGTGACCGTACATGTGGTTTGACTGTAGTTGCTCTGCGTGCAGGGTGGAATTGCCTGTTATAATTGCCTTTAACAATAGTTTTATTGTGAGAAGACAGCAGAGGACTGTCCCCGGTCTGCCAGGCGGGGAACAACGGTCCAATGACTGTCACCTGCTGGCATGACAACGGATCGCCATGGTTGCCACCCGAACGCAGTGGCATGCAGCAGGACCGCGCCGACATCGGGTTGCCATTATAGCGACATATTGCACAACGTCTGTCGCGACGCGCTGCGCTGGGCTCTATAAACGCAACTAGCGTCCGACAACAAAGTGCGTTTGACGTCATCGTGGCCCAGTAACGCAAATCTTCTTGGTTTATTCTATACTTTTCTCTAAAACCACTCGTTCTCATCGATATGTCAATCTGCGTCAACAACAAAACGAACGTAACCTTAGGATAGTTGTGCAAACCTGCACTTCAATAAAGAAATCCAACAATCAGACACAAGTTTACCTATTTAACAAAAGTCAATAAAATGTGTATTCATTAACACCATTGTTGTCATCTATAAGTAGAACAAAGCAGGTTTGATCCTAAGTAAACGCAAGTCCAATCCCGATGCGACAGTGACGTCAATTTGTCATCGCCATTTTGACTTCCGTTGTGATACTGCGGTGTGCCGTCAGAGGGCGTGTCGCATGCTTGTCAAGGCACGAGAGGAGACTCCGAGAGCGCGTCCAGCGGCCAGTCGAATCTAGTTGGACGTGCGGTACTTGTCCCGGGGGAAGGGAATCAGCGAGCGTGAAATGACAGCCTTGTTGGGCGCTGATTGCGAATTGCGACCGGCGGCCAACACGCGCGTCGAGTCGTTGTAATATCGGGGTGTCAGTTACCGTGTCTATCCGGTGGGATTTTGCGGCCGTTTGCACGCGAGGCGCAGCCATTTCGCTGATCCGTCGCAACCCGTCGGATTAGTGCGCTCGGTATAATTGTCAGCAGATGGGATTCAAAGGCACTGTAGTTTTGATTAGTGAAATATCACGCGCAAAGTTAGAGCCGCGTCCGACAGCTAGCAAGCAGAATATGAGTTATGCGAGAGTAAACGTGACCGAGGATTTGTTATAAATGGAGATCTGTTTCTTTGTTTGGAAGTACACGCAGCTGTCATCGTCTATAATATGTATTCGTTATTTATTATATGTATGGTGATAATTAAAAAACGTAATTGCGGGTTTTGTGCAACGATTCGATTCAATTTGTCAGACGCAAAGCAAAACAAAGAACAGTCACAATGGTTGGACCTGTCCAACTAAGAGACACAAACAAAAAATACTGGCCAAACTCAAAGCTCAGTGGCACATACAACTGTTGCAATCTTTAAATCAGCCCAAACTTAAAGCAACATAAGCACACAACAGTTGCAATCTTTAAATCAGCCCAATCTCAAAGCAACATGAGCACACAACAGTTGCAATCTTTAAACCAGCCCAAACTTAAAGCAACATGATCACACAACAGTTGCAATCTTTTAACCAGCCCAAACTTAAAGCAACATGACACACAACAGTTGCAATCTTTAAACCAGCCCAAACTTAAAGCAACATGACACACAACAGTTGCAATCTTTAAACCAGCCCAAACTTAAAGCAATATGAGCACACAACAGTTGCAATCTTTAAATCAGCCCAATCTCAAAGCAACATGATCACACAACAGTTGCAATCTTTAAATCAGCCCAATCTCAAAGCAACATGAGCACACAACAGTTGCAATCTTTAAATCAGCCCAATCTCAAAGCAACATGAGCACACAACAGTTGCAATCTTTAAACCAGCCCAATCTCAAAGTAACATGAGCACACAACAGTTGCAATCTTTAAATCAGCCCAATCTCAAAGCAACATGAGCACACAACAGTTGCAATCTTTAAACCAGCCCAAACTTAAAGCAACATGAGCACACAGCAGTTGCAATGTTCAGTTGTACGTAAACTCAAGGCAACATGAGCACACAGCAGTTGCAATGTTCAGTTGTACGTAAACTCAAGGCAACTTGAGCACACAGCAGGTGCAATGTTCAGTTGTACGTAAACTCACGGCAACATGAGCACACAACAGTTGCAATGTTCAGTTGTACGTAAACTCAAGGCAACATGAGCACACAGCAGGTGCAATGTTCAGTTGTACGTAAACTCAAGGCAACATGAGCACACAACAGTTGCAATGTTCAGTTGTACGTAAACTCAAGGCAACATGAGCACACAACAGTTGCAATGTTCAGTTCTACGTACTCAAGGCAACACATATACACAGTTGAGTATCTCGAGAGATACGTGTACAATGCAGTGAATAGCCGTGACCGTCCGATTACATGTGTCAGCTGTCCGTCCGTTCGTGTGTCCATCTCCATCCATTTGACCAAAGCATCCGTCAATCGGTATGCGTGTATTCCTGCAATAATTCCTTGCGTGACCGCAGACCCACGGCCATCTCACACGTAAGGGTCGTGTGTGCTCATGAAAGGCGCAGCTATTTCCTCACACCACCGCATCGCCGAATGTGCACGGCGTCCACGCAGCGGCCCGGCAAAACACGGGTATGGCGAATCGACCAAGCGGAAGACAGGAGACATATCGTGCTGGCAGGCGGACGGCCGGGCAGGGGACGCGCTAATGCGTGTGTCAACGGGCGCCGTTTGAAGTGCCCCGTCCGAGCTCCGAGCCCCTGTCGACTTCGCTCCGAGCCCCGACGTTGACGGGCGGAAGACGTCGTGGCCAGGTCATCTCCCTTTGTCCGGCCTGTCCGGAATCCTCTATGGAGAGAACATCTTTGACACATGATTGGTTCTTTGATGGACATTTGTATGGTCTATAGTTCGCAGTGGACGTAGTTTACATACCTTACCCTATATATATCATCTTCGGGCCTTATGGCCCATACTGCTGCAATGCGTTTTCTCCAGTTTGTCTTGTCTCTGGTCAATTAGTTGTTGGTTTTTTCTAAGTATCCAACCCACCTGTTGTCTCTCTTTTTAAATTGTTGTTCGCCAGGTTGTCTTAGAGCGACCCACTTTCTACACCCCATTTGGCACCCAGTTTAGGACAGTCTCGCAGAGGTTGTCGTCATTTCGTTCTGAGCACATTCCCATTTCATATCCATCTTCTGCTCATTACATATCAAGCGATTTTGTCACCAGAATTATCGTCGAAGGGTAATATCGTTTACGTGCTTTATAATAATTTGTGTCTCGCTTCGTCGTCACATGACCCGCATGTGACATCGTCGAATCATGAAATGGCGACAAATTGCGTTATAATCACCCTCCGTTGATTACGTCATCCTGTAAGCATCCGCGGATTGTGCAACTTGTCAGGAGCGGGATGATCGTGTCACATTAACTTGGGAGTTGGCCTCCACAAATAGTGTCACTCTGGGCGAAATTACAAGTAATTTTAGTGGAATTGCTGTAACTATGGCGCGATAAACGTGCTTTATAATGGGAGCTGTTGACAGCATAACTGCGTGAGTTCTATTGCAGTCAGTTCCGTCAGCCAGCACCGACAATCAAGTGTGCTTAGAAATTAGGCGTTCGCCGCTGATTAGGGATGATTAATGACGGGGATTGGGACGTGGGAAGTGTCCGTCCTCTCGGTTCTTGTTTACTGGCGGCTCAAGTAGCGCTGTCAGTGGCTCGCTCGGCCAAGAGACCACACTCGCACCGGATCGGGTATAATATTCGGCCAACCAGCTGTGTGTCTGTGTGTGTGTCTGTGTGTCTGTGTGTCTGTCTGTGTGTCTGTCTGTGTGTCTGTCTGTGTGTCTGTCTGTCTGTCTGTCTGTCTGTCTGTGCGCCTGTGTGTCTGTCTGTCGATCGGTCTGTATGACTGCCTGTCTGCCTCTCTGTCAACCTGTGTCTGTCGGTATGTATGTATGTATGTATGTATGTATGTATGTATGTATGTATGTATGTATGTATGTATGTATCCACGCACGCACGTACGTACGTATGTATGTATGTTTGTATGTATTTTTGTCTACCAGCATACATTGTCTGTGTATGTTTTGTCTGTGTGTCTGTGTGTCTGTGTGTCTGTGTGTCTGTGTGTCTGTGTGTCTGTGTGTCTGTGTGTCTGTGTGTCTGTGTGTCTGTGTGTACGTGTGTACGTGTGTACGTGTGTACGTGTGTACGTGTGTACGTGTGTACGTGTGTACGTGTGTACGTGTGTACGTGTGACAGGGTGTGACAGGGTGTCTGTGTGCCTGTGTGCCTGTGTGCCTGTGTGCATGTGTGTCTGTGTGTCTGTGTGTCTGTGTGTCTGTGTGTCTGTGTGTCTGTGTGTCTGTGTGTCTGTGTGTCTGTGTGTCTGTGTGTCTGTGTGTCTGTGTGTCTGTGTGACAGGGTGTATGTGTGTATGTGTGTATGTGTGTATGTGTGTATGTGTGTATGTGTGTATGTGTGTATGTGTGTATGTGTGTATGTGTGTATGTGTGTATGTGTGTATGTGTGTATGTGTGTATGTGTGTATGTGTGTCTGTGTGCCTGTGTGCATGTGTGCCTGTGTGCATGTGTGCATGTGTGCATGTGTGCATGTGTGCATGTGTGCATGTGTGCATGTGTGCATGTGTGCATGTGTGTATGTGTGCCTGTCTGGCAATTTTATCTCCTCTGTACTTTTTAACTCACCAACAAGTTATTTTCTTCACACACTAAATTCCCCCATCATCGCTACCATTCCTTGCATTTACACAATGCCTCTAAAATATCACCTTCATTGAATCCTGACACTAACGTCATAACCAGAAGTCATCGCGTCAATCAACCGACATTACATTGACGCCGTATGACGTTTCCTACGCCGGTAGTTGCGACACAGCGTAGCTGCCTCGACGATTCCTCTTCCCGTTATTTCCCATGCACTGCTCTGCTCGCCGACTATTATGCCCAATTACGCCCGACTCCGCCGACAAGTGTTGTTGCCCGGGTCTGATTACCGCCGACAATCGGCACATTTATCGAATGTCGACATGGAATTGATTGAGATCTAATGAAATCAACAGTTTAACGAACGTCGCTAGCGGCGCCGACGACGCAGAATTTAATTTGGCGTTAACGCGACAAGATGACGGCGTGGCACGTGACTTGAATACGAAACGATCGTTATTCAAGGTGCATCTTTGTAGGCACTCTGTTCGGTTGGTCACTGTTGGACCGGTCACCGCAGTGGGCTGGCTATATGATATGGTTTCGTTCGTCGTTCGTCGGTTTTCTGTGTAACTGTTGCTTCGAAATAGTACTAGCATTATTAGTTGATCGAAGCGAACGCTGCATGTAATGTAGTGCGTAATTGTAGTACAATGAAATGAACACTTGTCGATAACGAAAGTTTACGCTGCATATGTGGCGAAAAAACAGGAACTGTATTGACGATAAAATGCATCCGCGACGCTGAACAAAGAACGCGTTTCGCGATGTCAACAGCCGGAAAAGGCATCGACCGCGCGCGGCGTCCGCAAATCCCGTTCCGTCAGTTATCGCCGAGTCCGTATGATAGATGTACCCGCGTCGTGGCCACTAATCCTCGCGCCAGCCGCAGCGCGTGCGCGCCGGCCCGCGCGTGCGTGACGCATCTGCGGCTAATCTGCACGCCCCGTCGCCCCGTCTCCTCCATGCAGGCGAGTGGCAGCTGAAATCCGCCGACAAATCCCCCATCGCTGCCCGGAGACGTCCCGTCAACGTGCCATTCATTACGGCAACCTTTGGGTGGCGAGGCCCATCCCGACCCGGGACGTTTCGCTTCCAGGGTCGCCCCTTTATCGCTACGTAATGTATTCGATAACGCGCGAGGCGCTGCTTGTTCCGTACGGTTGACATATTATCATAACAACTGTCCGTCGTTAGAAACATTTACCATCTGCGAGGTCCGTCGTGTTCCGCGTGGTCCGTAATATATATTATTCACCATCCGACCATCCATCACTGAAACATCAAAATAATATTTTAATACTAATCTTTAGTCAACCCAATGAAACGACGGGTGCATTGAGTTTGTTGTCATACAATAAACCCCGTTTCGTCAGTAAACACGAAATACATTATGCAAAAATAAGGTGATAATTATGAGGTGTATAGAGTGTCAAGTATACGAAATGTTGCGTAACTAACTGAGAGATATTTCGACCATTTGGATTCGAGAAACCAGCGCGGTTGTAGTTTCATTTTGGGTCGCGGTCAAATACCGCCGCTGAACGAGGAACTGTCTAGTAAATTCCACAGTTGATGCGGCAATAAAAACAAAGGTGAATTCCATTCGCGTTCAGGTGGGTTGAATGGGGTTGGGTCCAGAGCAGGCCCCCACACAGGCCCTGATTCATGGGTCTCGTTTGCGCTAAATCTCGGTCGGTTATGGCCGACGGAACGAATGTTGCGGAGACGTTTTATGTGTGCGGCGACAACGAGCCATTGTGTGCTCCACCCGTGACTCACGCGCGACAGTGTGGCCGCCGAACGCACGTGTGGGTGAAGCGTGAGCACGCACGCATGCATTCATACACACATACACCACCCCGAAATCAGCGGTTTAAAAAAGCTTTAAAACGCACGCATGCACACACGCACGCACGCACGCACGCACTCACGCTCTCATACACATACACCATCCCCAAAGTAGCTGTTTACAAAAAAAAATTAAAATGTACGCACGCACGCACACTCGCATGCATCACTCACACACACAACATCCCAAAATCAGCGGTTTAAAACATTCCGAATCCTGCATAGTAAAGCAACTTTCATAAACACAACCAGTTTTATTGGTGTATTTGCAAATCACAATTAAAAACACACATAATGCACAAAAGCATCAACTTTAGAACAAACGGCATTACAACGAACAAGCCAGCACCCAACCTCTCGTCCACAGAGAACGATACCGAGTCACGAGAACCGAGTCACAAGCTTCGTCTCAGTTCCAAATTCTCTCACGCTCATGATATAATTATGTGGTGGCTTTTCAATGCACACTAATATATGACCTCAATTGCACTGTACCCGAGTGTCGCTGTCTGTGTGAGGGTATAACGGAATACCCGGTAGTTTGTATGTAGTAGTCCAGTTTGTATGTATATACTATTAAGAAAACCATGATTTTTGCAGCGACTAGGATTTATAAGACTGTTTCTGACACTAGTTTGTTCATATTACACATATTCACATTTTCCCCAAGTTTCGTAAATAAAACTTAACCCACGCACGCAGTTGTCGAAGATTCGTTGTCGCTGTCGACAGAGTTGTGGTTGTCGCAGTCAGTTTCTCCGAAGTAGTCGTCGCCCATGCTGTGGCTAGTATTGCTGCTGTTGTTGTTGTTGCGTTTGGAATGATAACCTCAACACAACGAACGGACCAATCATCCAATAATATTCGCCGTTTACCGACGACCCAAACAGTTATTCGGGAAACTGGATAGTGAGAACCGGATCCGTCTTTATTCGGACACTTGCATTTATTTACATTCCGACTACGACCCATGTCGTCTGTCGGCCTCAGCCCGGCTCGTACCGGCGTTTTGCGGATCCGCTTACGACCTCGCGAAACACACTTGGACGCTGTCGTCAGTACAACGCCCCGGGACAGGCGATTTGAAAGCCTATCGTCGCCTGCATGGTATGACGGAATCTCTGTTCAGTGAACGGTCGTCTTGTTTGGAAGCTACGTAAATATTAAACATAACACGGTTGATAAAACGACTGCTGTTTTGTACGTTATCCGTCTTGTAGAACTGTTATTTTATATCGTTCGCGTGTATAGTATATTTATATAGTAATTTCATTTTGAAATGTAATAATAATATTTAAATAGAAGTAGATAATTATCGCCCATTAACATATGTTGCATCATATAACTACAGCAACGTTAAAAGTTGGTCTGCTTAAGCACCGACCGTCTATATTCGTGAAAATATATGTCCTGTATGTTGTCTCGTCTTGTTTTGTCAACCGATTATAGCCGTGCAACGTATACTGATGCTGTATCGGTGTTATACGTTATTTCTGAGTTTTAATGGGATTTCAAATGTGTAGAGACACCGATGAAATATTTTAATAATACATTCAGACAGACAGTCAGTATATATTTCAAATATACAAATAAAAAACAGTATAATATTAAACTACATAACATTAATAATAACTAGATTTTATATCTTACATACCAACGATGAAAGCAAAATAAATAAATAAATTAAAGGCTAATCCAGAATACCGTAATCGTTTGTAACATCGTGAATTAATAGGCGTTTTAACAGGCGGTTCGTCGGTAGTTGGTTGTCTCTTTACGCCGGTTTCCAGCCAACTCTGAACCGTTCAGCAAACAGCCGATGGCTTGTTGGCCGTCGAATGCTTCGTAATGCAATTTGAGCGGCATCGGAACGACATTAGGGCAAATTAGAAGATAAAATATGGGCGTTTATTCGCCATGTCGATTTCACTCAGATGTCCGCTAACGAAGTTACCCTCCTAATATGATCGGGTGGCATCGACGCACGGAGGCACTCGGGCGCGACTGTGACGTCACAAATTACCACCGACAGCTGTTTGGTCTGTCTGTTGCCAACATTCTGTCATTTTGTTTTGACGCCTGGCACGAGACAATGTCAAACAAAACAGAAGGGGGTTTATGCATTCATACTTAAAATAGTAAAACAAATATTTACAACAGTAAATCACATTAAAATGTCACCGCATTAAGTTACGGATAGAATTAATTGAAATAGTACATTAATAAAATATGGGGATTTAAACCTAAACAGAGGCACTGCATGTATGCACTTATAGCGACCGCAACGTAACTATTTTGTATTTATAACCAATATTTATAATAAAAAAATTATATTTAATAATGTTATTACTCTTTTTATCATAGTTGGAATCTTCAATAGCAAATAACGGAAAAACGTAAATTTGGGTATTAATGTAAATGTTAGGGTCTTCTATAGTAACAAAAAAAGAATGTTTCAAATTATAGTCTTTGGAATTGGTGACGATGTAGCCCACGTGACTTGGATGATCACGTGTCCACTTCTATGAAGCTAGACAGGTGGCACAAGTGGCAACACTCCCCCCACCCCTCCCCCAACATCCAACCTAGAGTAGAACTGTGCAGGAACAAATACATCAGGGTGACTATTATGATGCATGAACAACGTTTTAGGTCGCGGAACCTCGATATATTACACATGTTGACTAATATCGTTTCATTTTGCTAAGGCACGGCAATGGAACGCCCTGTGGCAATGTATCACTTTTGCGACATTTAATTAATATTAATGATCGTGCGATATCATAGTGATGGGACATCTCCAAAACTAGACGTTCGTATTACAGGGCCTCGTGCATATAAACCCATTTGTGTAAATCGAATTACGTTACGTTTGCTATTGTTTTACATTTCAATAGATTTTATATTTCAAACTCCGTTGCCAACACCGGTTGGCGTTGTTTAAAGACCAACTAAAAACTCGGCATGCCTTGATAACTTGAAACATGGCGTAATAATCTGAAAATACTTATTGCACCGTGGGAGACAGCTGGCTAGTGGCGTTGTGAAGTGTTTGAACACAACTGTGTTTACTGAACAGACTACACATTTTATGTCAATGTTAGATGTTATTGTAATAATCGTTTGTTGCATTCGAAACGGATGTCGCCAATAAATATTTCCACGACGGTCACATAAAAAACCCATGTTATTCACCCATGAGTGTTGTATTCCCGTGATGCCTCGCAGCATGGCTGCCGTGTGCATCTCGGTCTTTGTCGCTTCAGTCGATCGAAAAGCGATTTGAATAACGGGTCCTAACGCCCAAACATGTGTCGTTGCCTCGCAAACGTGTACGTCTGGCCGGATAGTAGTGCTCACGACGGATGGTGTAGAGCGAGAAAACAAACGGCGGGGCGGGTCCGGAGAGGGCGGGGTGGCATGGTTGGTGCGTCGTGTGGCAACCATGGAGACGGCAGCGACCGTGGACGACGTCATCGACGGGCGACGGGCTGCCACCTACATAGCGCATTGACGTCGAGGGTAGGACGGGGTACGGGTTTTCTCGCCCTGTCAAATTTATCGGCTTAGTCGTGTTACGAATTGTTTAGCGGAATGGGCTAACCGCGTGTTTGATGTAGTTTTGTTTCAGTGAAAATGTTCGCAAAAACTGCATTGTCTACCTACGTTTTTTGGTCAGGATGATCGAACGTTGTGGACAAGTACATACAAATATCTATTATAAAATGTTTGTGACGGGCCAAGTGTGTTCTATTGAACCAGGACATTATTTGACAGTAATTTATTTATTTATGGGTATCGCCCTCGGTGTTCAGCATACATACAATGGAAACACGATCAAATCAATCACATTAAACAGATAACGATTAAATCATATAAAAAAACAATGAAATTCACTGACACGTATTTGGGCGGTGCGCGTGTTGAAAGTTATATGTTCGTCTTGTTGATATAAATTATTATAATAATTATGTTCTTAAGACTAGATTAACTAATATCGTTGAAGGTAGACATTCCGCCAGCTTGTGCTTAACAAGCCAGGAACACTGTTCGCAATTTCATTTTTCTTCCGCGAAATGTAAACAAAAACGGTCATATCATAAACAATTCTTGTAGCAATAATTATAATGGACGTCTGATGGATTCATCGCAAAACTCTTTGGTGTTCAGCGCAGTCGCGATGTCTCCACATTCACAACAACCGATTCAACCAACCATTACCATCTTGGCTGATTCCGGGTAACGAACCAGGAAGCCTCTCTTTAGCAGCATGATAATGCATTTTATATAAATGTCTTTACAACATATAATATTATTTTAGTCCCATAAAGTTCGACTGAAATACTTCGAACCAAACAAAATGCTTTTTTAAATTCCGCATAAATCACAGGTCGGGATCAATGGCGGAAAAAGGAAAACAAAACAACATCGAGCCCCGATATCGAGGCCAACCTCTCCCCGGACAAAGGGAACAACATCGAGCCCCGATATCGAGGCCAACCTCTCCCCGGACAAAGGGAACAACATCGAGCCCCGATATCGAGGCCTACCTCTCCCCGGACAAAGGGAACAACATCGAGCCCCGATATCGAGGCCAGTCTCTCCCCGGACAAACGGAACAACATTGAGCCCCGATATCGAGGCCAAACTCTCCCCGGACAAAGGGAACAACATCGAGCCCCGATATCGAGGCCAACCTCTCCCCGGACAAAGGGAACACAGAGGCGAGTAGCAACACACGGTTCACTGAATCTGTGGGTCGCGCTGGGTCGTCAGTGATGTTATGGAACTCAATGTTGCGCAGTAAACTAGCGATGTGACGTCACTTCCACTAACGGCGACGCCCCGGTGGGCCGACTGTGCGGCGGCCTCAAAGCGAGGTTGTCTGTTCCGTTACAACCAATCAGGAGTGGTAATCATTGGCCGGAAGTTCAGTGAATCAGTTTACTCAGGCAGTCGCAATTTGTACTAGAATAAACAGTTTAAAACCGAGTAACAGACAGCCTCGATTTAACGAACATCATCGTAACGAACGCAGACGCAACGAACACCAGCGTAATGAACGCAGGCGTAGCGAACATCAGCCTAATAAACGCAAGCGCAACGAACGCCCCGCCGTGTAGCGTCTGTGTTGACGGAAAAACGAACCGCCTCTCGCAGCGTTGGGGGACAACAGTGGAAAGACGGACGGTGACATGTCCGTGAAACCCGACGACCAGAGCTGGGTGTCCGACTCGGGTGATGGGGCGGTGTCAATAACCCCGGCGGGGGCTCGACTACCCCGAACGACAGTCGGTCCGACGGCAGTGAAAGCTCTCGTCATCCGACAAACGGGGCACTGAATGCGCTCGGCAAATAAATCTAAATAAATGCGTCGACAATGGAGCGACGAAGCGTAAGACTGCGACTCGTGGACCAAAGCGTAGAGGAGACTCGGCACCTGATCGCAGCACACATAAGTTACAGCTGTTTCCTCAGTTGGTTCAGCACATCACGAATCCAGTGCTGTGGGTCCAGACATATAATGTGTGGATAGTTTAAGTCATATCTATATATCCATAATCTTGTTTAAATGGTCTAAAGAATTTATTTGTTTGTTACTTCTGGTAACTTGGCAAAGAAAATTACAACCTACGGAAAGTATCGGTCACATGTTTTTGAAAGGGGGGATGGAGAGAGAAGTATAGTCCAAACAACAAACTGTTGCTCTTTAAGCTCCGTATATATATATATATATTTATATATACACGGAACTTAGAGCAACAGAGCAACAGTTTGTTGTTTGGACTACATAGGCCTATCTAATACGTGTTAAGTTTGTTTGACATATAAATATAAATTTTAGCTCAAGAATATGGGTAACTTAATGTTAAACTTAACGACCGCGCCATCGACTGTGCATGTAGAGCAGCCCTTATAACAATGGATACATTTTATTAAGTAAAACGACCGACATCGCATCTCAAATATTTCAACTTGTTGTGTTTTCGGCATGTCATACGACCGGAGGACGGTTTCGTCAAAATAATGCGGTCAGCTGGCAATAAGCCGGTGACTCCACTAGTGGAATCCCACGCAGGATAAAGTTAATAAGCTTGGGATAATCCACTTGTCAGCATTGTTCATTCGGACTCGCTCCTTCTTCGTGCATTTTTCATGTATTACAGCGTTTATTGTTGCATTATTGAGTTTGTTGATACCTCTGGATATAATTTACATCGACGGCCGAGCAACTGTGAAAAATACGAGTGAATTTAACAAGTAAAACGCGAAGTGTGTCAGTTTATCATGACAGGTAATGTGTTATCGCGATACAGTGAGATGAAATAGCGTTCGTCGTCACCAGTTGCGGTATTTGCTTCCGGCGTTGGCGATCATGCCCCTCCCCCATATGCCCACGGTGAATCGCAGGTGCCTTGCAAGAGTTCTGTTGT
This sequence comes from Escarpia spicata, assembly GCA_963995525.1. NCBI lineage: Eukaryota > Metazoa > Annelida > Polychaeta > Sabellida > Siboglinidae > Escarpia > Escarpia spicata. The sequence goes on along the minus strand of OZ023213.1, from coordinate 55,937,919 downwards.
GCTCCTTCCTAGCCAGGAAACAAGACCGTTGAGGAGTTGGATTCTCTACAACGTCTGCTTCTTTCCCCTTCAATCGTACCCATTTACGCAAGATATTCTTTCGCTTTCTTATCACGTCCTGGTTGTTGTGTCGTATGTCCTGGTTGTTGTGTCGTATGTCCTGGTTGTTGTGTCGTATGTCCTGGTTGTTGTGTCGTATGTCCTGGTTGTTGTGTCGTATGTCCTGGTTGTTGTGTCCTATGGGTTGTTCATCATTATGATCTTCTTTTAATGTTTTAAGGATCTTTTACATTATTTTATTTTCTCTTCACCAGTGTTCTTCCCAGGTATCACTTTCCCGTTGTTTCTATGTTTTTTTCTTAATTTAGTAATTTTTTCGTAATTTAGTCATTGACCACAATAACGACGTCTACATTAATATACGTAAAAGTTGGGTCTGTAGAGTATAAACCGGACGTGGCATGTTTTGACATTAGGCTCGACTGACATTAGGGTCTATATATTGCCGAAAGAGACACGTCTTACGGATATAGATCCTGACATAACACCCCAAACTAGCACAGTACGCTACGCCGCGTCAAAAGTGCTTTATGAATCGAGGGAGCGATCATAAATTCGGCGGGTCCTAATTGGTCGTAAAATCTGTCAGGGCCGGAATAATGACGTCTCCCCGCAGGGTCGACGTCGCCGCCAGTTCCCGGAAGACTGTGTCTTGCGAAATATGTTCCGCTCGCTGCGTCGGACACCGGCAGTCACGCGCAGTCGCAGCTGGCGTGCGCATCTATGATGTATGAGGTGACGCGGCTGGCGCTGCGGCACCCCGCGAGATGTGCAGCGCCTCGGCTCGCACGCACAGATGCGTCGTCGGATCGGCTGTTGGCAGTCTCCTCTCCGGGTGCCACTCGACGCGCGATGTCTCGTTTAATGTCGACCGGAGTGTCGCGGGGGAATACCCTCGACTGACGTCCGTTTACACCCCGTAAACGTCGACGTGTACTGCGAGAACACGACGCAACGAAACGGTTCTGTCGAGTGTCGTCTGCTGACGAACACACGCTGCCACCTGGCGTCGTGTTGCGCAACATAGGACAGGTCATTAATTCATCCGTCGTCTGGTATACAAATAAAATGCTTGTCATATTGAAACGTTACCTACATTCTGGAATTGTTTACACTCTGTCATCAGGGAACTGGGCATGCAAGACCTTGTTCTATTGTGTTACGACCGGAATCGTTATTCTGCGTACAGGAATAAAAACGCCTATAAAAACAACGAATGACATGTCCTCAACAAGATATATTTCACGTCTTGGCATTGTGAATGCTTCTGTCTATCTGAACCAAGTGGATTAATAACATGATATTGAGCTTTCCAAACACATTGCAAAAATAGTATTTAATTTTCTTTTCCACAACCGCTAAAGGAACATCGCTGATATTTTTGCAGATCGCGTTTCGTTTGCGACTCTCAACGGTTTTCTAGGATTGATACGCGTTAAATATGTTCCTATTATTATTTGTGATACTGTATTAATACGTAAAAATGTGAGCATTGTTAATGGATCTCCATCAAAGTCTACTCCCATTTGTTTGTGTTCTTCCGCTTCCTTGAACCATTCGCTTCCTTGAACCATTCACTTCCTTGAACCAATCGCGTCCTTGAACCATTCGCTTCCTTAAACCATTCGCGTCCTTGAACCATTCGTGATCTTGAACCATTCACTTCCTTAAACCATTCGCAACCATCCATGTACGAGATAACCATGTACGAGACAACCATGTACGAGACAATCGATATTGACCTGATACGTTTTGCTGGCAATAAGGATCTACATGAACAACAAGATCACATGGTAAATGCGGACAACGACATTTTGGTCTGAAAGCCGACGTTGCCGACATTCGGATAAAACGAATATCAACTTGCGAGATCTTCCAGGGAACGTGAACATTGCTGGGTAGACGCTGTGGAGATAGCGGGGCCAGAGGTTCTGTACACGCTGCACCGGTCTCGCAAAAAGCGACCCACCCATTAATAACACGGCGACTTGGCAGCGCCCGCGAATCTGCGCTACGCCTGTACAACGCAATGTGGTTTCACTCAAAACCATCCGTTCATTTTCCGTGAAACTTGCGCGCGAGTCGGGAGAGCGTGTCGGGTCGTCCGGCCCTGCTCAACCTCGTTCGGCGTCGCCGGGAGTCTACACGGGTCGGGGAGGGAAACGGCGTTGATTGGTCGACGTAACGATAATACCCATAAAGCGCGTCATCGTAAACGTGTTCGATTTGTGCGACTAGCGCCGCTCACTTGCCGCCCCATGTCGATTGCAGATTGGCGTAACAAGACGCGACTTATGTGGCGAGATAAGGCACGGCAGAGACGCGTTGTTCACGTTGTGTATCGCAAAAAACGGCGTGACATCTGATGCGCGACCTTTAACTGTCGGTAACTCGGAGTGTTGACGTTTGACTTCCGCGTCGAGGACAGCGATGGAGGATATGGTTAATCCGAAACCTTTCCACACCAGTTCTCACGTTTGTCTCGCTTTAAAGTGTCAACGATATGCACGAACAGATGCGATACGACTGGTGGTGTCATACATTACGACCGCTGTCGTCTTATTCAACTAGGTTGTGGATCTCTGTCTGTATGTCTGTCTTTTTTCTGTATGTCTGGCTGTCTGGCTGGCTGTATGCCTGCCTGCCTGCTTGTCTGTCTGTCTTTCTGTGTGTCTTTCTGTCTGCCTGTCTGCCTGTCCTTATACCCGTCTGTCGGTCTGATCTGTGTGTCTATCATGTTACCTCTATGTATGTCATTTCGTCAGTAAGTTGTTTTCTTGTCGTCAGCTCTCGTCTCTCATATCCTAGTCGTATCAACGCAACACAACAAGGCGTCTATAGTCGGTTTTCTTATTGGCGTTACTGTAGAGGCAATCCCTTGTCAAGTCAGTCTTGCTGCCCGTTCTTCTGCGTTGCTTTCTCACCCTCACACGACATCGCTGTCGAATCGATTAATATAAATACCTGCCTGGGTGGGATTGACCAAAAGTGAAATCTTTTTGGAAGCGACTATACATTTCCCGGTTGAACACTACAAAACATTTACGGATTCGCTACTAACGGAGAGTCGGAAATGACGACTATATAGAACAAAGGTTACGACATGGCGTAGTTTTCCCTCTGCTTAATAACGACAAAATCTGGGTGTAGCAAATAACAAGTAAAACAGGGACGAACTTGACAAAGATTAACAGTAAAAAGCATTCATACTTGGTTATATAAATACAAAACAACAAAATATCCGCAAGCTCCTGGCGGGCAAATGAGACTAAACCCGAAAACATTCGATCGGTGAAATCCGCCCGGGTTTGCCGACCCAGGGGACGGGGAACGAGTGTCCGCTGTCTCCCCCGGGATGTGTCGGCCATGGTTGTTTGCAGACATTCACCCCCCCCCCCGGGTGGTTAGTGTCAGTCAGAATATCTGGGCTTCGTCCAAGTTTGGGCGAGGAACATTGCCTGGACTTTAGCGGGTGAAGGGAGGTAATTCAGTCTTACGTAATATGTAAATTACCATTCAATTTTCCGTATATAATAATTGTGATGTTTGTAAGTCACTGTATGTATTTATGGGGCTTTTAATGTAAGGTAATATAAATGTATTTATGGGGCTTATAATGTAAGATAATATAAATGTAAACAGAACATTGCTTAGAACTAATATAAACATAAAAAAACACTTTCGACGATACTTTTTGTTATTCTAATACGGCAAATGTTTTCAAAAACTTAACTTAACGTTATGATCGGTGCGTTTGACATAATGAAAGCGAATTAATGTTTACACGTAACATTCCAACTTATAACTGCTTCAGCGATTCAGTGGTAATCTAATCTCCTTGTAGGACCATTATGCGAAAAATCGACCCTATCCAGCATCCACGAGGGCATCGTAGATTGTTTGTGAAAGTATGTTATTTAGTTTTTGATGAAATCGTCGTATAAACTGCCAAATTGGTTTCGGCTCGGTGGCTCTATATAATCCACCGCTATCCACACTATCTCGAGTTACCCGATATAACGATCAAAGTAAACTTTGTCGCTGATTTCAACAAAACTAGACAGTCTTACTAAAACAACATATACTATTCAATCAGTAGAATTATCACCAACTCAACGAAGATGATTTACGACTGGATAAGTGAGTGAAGGGGGGAGTTTTAAGCATTCAATTATTGACACGACAGCGCGTCACTAAAACCGCAGACGTCACTCAGACGTTATCGTATCTCGCACTTTGTTGAGCGAACTTCGACAACACGGATACCCGACACCGACTTTTGCCGTTCAATCCGAAGCTGAATCAGCAGTTAGAAGCCGCAGGCATTCGCATTGCCGCTGTCACATTTACGCCGCAGCCTGGGGCATGGAAACTTGACTCGACACTTCGACCTGGCCGCGTCCATCTTGAATTTGAATAGTGCAGGTGTGTGGAGACAATAGGCGCTGTCCCACGACCGGGTCACCTTCCAATGTTACATGCGACGACATCATGTGGGTGGATGACGATTCCAACAGTCACCTCACACGTCGAGTTATACTTGTCGCTCGCAGGTTTTTCGACGACATATATTCGCGATCGATCACAATCGCCGAGCAATGTCTAAAAATAGAGCAATCATTGGTGAAAAAGTGGAAGAGTGGTTTGTGTCAGAGCAACCATATTTGAGAGTAATCCAAATAAGTGGACATTAGCATGTGATATTGGATACGATGTATGTAGATTGCTCTCACAGTTAAATAAATGATCCAACGTTTCAAGTAGTTCACTGGGCGATTCTGAATTTAGCAGAGATCGGAGGTCAGCGGTTTCTGACAACTTATAGGGAAAGCCATTTAGCTCAGGTTCAGGTTAGGTTTTAGGGATTAACCGCCTACGTTGGCATAACCAATGTGGTTTGCCTACGTTGTTTGGTCCTTAGTGTTTGGTCCACATTCTCGGGTCCACAGTGGTTGGTCCACATTCTCGGGTCCACAGTGGTTGGTCCACATTCTCGGGTCCACAGTGTTTGGTCCACATTCTCGGGTCCACATTGTTTGGTCCACATTCTCGGGTCCACAGTGGTTGGTCCACATTCTCGGGTTCACATTGTTTGGTCCACATTCTCGGGTCCACAGTGTTTGGTCCACATTCTCGGGTCCACAGTGGTTGGTCCACATTCTCGGGTTCACATTGTTTGGTCCACATTCTCGGGTCCACAGTTGTTGGTCTATATTCTCGGGTTCACATTGTTTGGCCCACATTTTCGGGTCCACAGTGGTTGGTCCACATTCTCGGGTTCACATTGTTTGGTCCACATTCTCGGGTCCACAGTGTCTGGTCCACATTCTCGGGTCCACAGTGGTTGGTCCACATTCTCGGGTTCACATTGTTTGGTCCACATTCTCGGGTCCACAGTGGTTGGTCCACATGCTCGGTTTCACAGTGTCTGGTCCACATTCTCGGGTCCACAGTGGTTGGTCCACATTCTCGGGTCCACAGTGTCTGGTCCACATTCTCGGGTCCACAGTGTCTGGTCCACATTCTCGGGTCCACAGTGTCTGGTCCACATTCTCGGGTCCACAGTGGTTGGTCCACATTCTCGGGTCCACAGTGTCTGGTCCACATTCTCGGGTCCATATTGTCTGGTCCACATTCTCGGGTTCACATTGTTTGGTCCACATTCTCGGGTCCACAGTGGTTGGTCCACATTCTCGGGTTCACAGTGTCTGGTCCACATTCTCGGGTCCACAGTGGTTGGTCCACATTCTCGGGTCCACAGTGTCTGGTCCAAATTCTCGGGTCCACAGTGTTTGGCCCACATTCTCGGGTTCACAGTGTCTGGTCCACATTCTCGGGTCCGCTACGTTTGGTCCACATTCTCAGATCCACAGTGTTTGAGCAACAGTGTATGGTCCATACTATATAGTTCAGTGTTTGGTCCGCATTGTGTGGACCATAGTGTTTGGTTCACAGTGAATGGTCCATAGTTCAATCAACAATGCATGGTCCACATCATAGTTCACCGTTTATGCTCCACAGTGGAACAAACGGACGGTAACGATCCACGGTCCACGATGTTTGGACCACATTGCATGGTCCACATTTTATTGTCCAAAGTGTCCGGACACTTGCTCGGACACTCGCTCAGACACTAACTTGAACACTTTCTCGGACACTCATTTGGACATTTGCTCGGGCACTCGCCCGAAGCTGCAGCTGAAATGTGTAATCGTCCACGCAATTAGCGCTGCCGGGAAAGGGGGATTAATTGAGTAATTGCACCCGCTAAGCTCCCACTTACGCGGGATCAGACGGGATTAGGGACCCGGGGTGGGGAACGCTCGTGCCTCGATTATTTACCCTTGCCGTGGTTGGGGGCTGACGACGGAGAACAACACCCTGATCCGCGGTGAAGTGGCCGCGCGGCCAATGCTCGGCCACTTGTGTCAACAGAGCCGGAAACACTTGGCCACGGACAGCTCGGGGTGTTTACAACGAGATGCACCTGCCGTGGCAACCGTTCCTGGTCCCAAACTCCCGTTCTTCCGTGGGGCTGGGACGGGACACTATTTTATTGTGGGGGGGGGGGGGGGGTGGCAGTTCCGAAGGGAGCATCTTTTACGTTGATTTTTTTCTGCAGATAAAATGATCGAAATTCTTAAATTTTAATCAGCCGGTTGACGACAGGAGATACTGTTTATATGAACACAGTGGGTTCACAAAATATTTAAAATGTAAATTTGTGCACATCATTAAAAACCGTCAACATTGTCGCTAATGAAAAACGAAATAATGACTCGTCCCTGTGTGTAGGCGTCACACCGCGACATAGGATAGTCATTGAGTCATTGACAACAATTAATTCAAGTTGTGTGTCGCATTGTTTCCGCCAGCCAATTTGTCACCCCTGTTATGCAGAGTACACAGCTGCTTCAACGTCACATTTAGTGAGAGCACACTAAGTACTACTTATGACTAACCAGCACACGTTCTGTGTCCGTTACATCGAGCTACAAGTAAGACAAGTGCACAGGTCCTATATAACACAACATTGCATGCGATGTTAACATATATATATATATATATATATATATATATATATATATATATATATAATTTTCGCCATCGTCTAGTTCCCGTAACGCTTACAGAGAATAACAGTTATAACAGATAAGAGTTGTGAAAATAGTTCGCCGTAGAATATGTTGATTAGAAAGTCATTAATACTTCAAAACTCTTGCTGGCCTAGATACCCGCGGGCGTTCGAAAGCAGCCATTATAAATGTATATTTGCGTCTATCGCAGTTAATTACTTCTGAGGCCATATATGAAGCAATGCCAACGCCACTGGGCGATCGCGTCTCTGCGACGGCGTGAGTAATTACCGGTCACGTGACGTTACGGGAAGGGATACTTTAATGGAGTCGTTACAACTGCGTGTTACAATAACACATTGGTGACACATTAAACGGATTGTAGCGCAGGTGAAGCCGCAAAACCGTGTCGAGACGAGATTTCCAATCATTTCCTCGCACTGCTATGCGGGCCGCTAGGGGGAAACCGAAGACAGGGCATCATAACGGAAAATGACTCCCTCTTGCGTGAAATTGACATCATTGTCTGACGTGTGTCACATTTCTCTGCCTCTCTCATCCGCAGGTTTGGTTTCAAAACCGCCGATCGAAAGAACGTCGGATGAAGCAGCTGAACGCGCTGGGAGCGCGTCGGCATTTCTTCCGGAACCCCAGGCGCATGCGCGGCTTGCGACCGGGAGAAGAACTGGGCGATAATCCGGAGCTACTAGGCCAACCGGGCTTCAACTATTTCGGTAAGTTCTCTAAGTTATTACATAAAATATTGTTTTGGTTTTCATGCGATGAAGTAACTATTACTATTTTCTAACGAAATAAATTATGATTATCATTATTTAATTATTATTATTATTAATGTTGCTGATGATAATGATGACAATAATGAGAACACTAATAATAATAATAATGATAATAATGCGAACAATGATAACAATGATAATAATGATAACAACTATACTAATACATATAATATTCATGGTAATAGTGATAATACTTATAATAATAACAATGATAATAATATCACACACTAATATTAATAATAACAAAGAGAATATAAAAAAACATCAATGACATCAATAACAACATAAATAACTATTGTAATAATAACATTTTCCTTACATGAACAATGTATTAACTTTAACATATATGTTTGAACATGCATTACATAAATAATATAATTGGAATTATAATATAATTAGATACACTAACCCTGTAAAATTATAACAACAAGGAAATGTTAATTAAATATTCATTACTACAATGTTGAACGATGTCTTATCTCGATATTCAGAATATTCTTCATGCATTCGCAGTGAAGCTGTTTTCCTTTTCAAATTAAATTATTTCGACAAGTTATTCGATATCGTAGGAAGATCGTGATCTTTATTTAGATCCAAATAAAAACATGGTTACTAAAGTGCAGTTTCTTATAGCTAAATGAAAGTATTGGGAATTTATAAAACAAGCTGTGTTCATATTCACAATATTAAAACTAATTTACGCCCGTGTTGTATATGTAACTATATTATTACGTCTACACCCTAATTGATTGTATTGTAAAGTCGTGTTATATAATATAACATAAATACACATATATTATAACAATTTGACAGCCAAAATGTGTTTAACGAACCTTATTTGGCACATAGTAGACTGTTTGGATTAAAGGTGATTCGCCCGAACATCGCGTTTATAATGTCATGTACCATAACTAAGTAAACATTCACAGAACATATCATATTTAAACCATTAAACAAATATTTCGTTAAACACATATTTTGGCGGTATGTTTGAGTGAATGAATTTAGTTTCTATTATACAACATGATTTCATTATAACACTGATGAGATCCGAATACCTTTAATGAGCACAACCAGTGCCACAACACTGGGGCCACAACACTGGGGCCACAACACTGGGGCCACAACAGTGGGTGTCTCTGCGATTCGACACTTCGTAACACCAACGGTAGCGGCGTCAAAATCGCAACATGCACGGGCTGACTCGATCTAGGATACCATTAATCTGACAGATCCAGCCAATAATTAGCGTTTATAGGCAGACACATAAAAGAGATTACGACAACCTCGTGTCTCTAAACTGGGCCCACCGAAGTCGCCTCCCTTGGTTTTGTAACGTGTTATTACCGCCTGGCCGTGCGTGAGAACGTCGCGGTGTAATGCTGCGGTTACGTTGGACCAGCGCTGTTGCGCCGATGTTTGTGTGACGAACAATGTTTCTACAACCGACAAACGCTCGTTATTGTGTTGTGTTGTGTTGTGTGTGCTGTTGAAACGGCAGTGTTTGTGGTATTCGCAGCTGTGTCGGTCTCCTGTTTAATCGTCCGTCTTCGGTTGTGTCTTCCCCGGCGAGCTACGTCTTCGCCCGGACAATGGCCCGGCTCCAGCCAGGCCACCGGCCGCGCCGCGCAAACAAACAGGCAGCGACTCTTTGATCGGCCACGTGGAAATAACACAATTTTTTCTCCTGCCATTCAGTTCACTTTGCTTGTCCTGCGTTCTAATTAGCTGTCTTGAGGCAGGTCGGTAGTTAATCGGTGGCGCACGCCGGCCTAGAGTAGATACACTCGGCGCTTTTGATGGTGCCCGAGTGTTTGATTTAAGACGTGATTGTGGGTTGAGGACGTTACGTACCTGCCGCGTCATCTCGACACCCTGTGGGGGGTGGCTATACCCTCAGCACGGGCCCATGGTGCTTCAAATATCCACCGTTTGTTTTACACAGGCAATTGTCCGAAGGGGAGCGGTGCTTTATTCATGGTTCTTAAACGAGTGCCGTTGATGTGGTTACTTCAATGACTGGTCCCCGTTTGTGTGGTTAATCGGTGGTCAACTAATCATAACACGCTCGTTAGTACAGCACGGTTTGGATTTTACTGTTTTACCAATACATAATTATGGTCAACGTCTTAGTGCATACTACGACATAACACATCCGAGTACAACACGGTACAAAGTGTAAATGCGAGGGTGTGTGTATGTGAGTAGGGGTGACAGTAGTAACCGTCTTAGTAACCCTCTTCTTCCTAATCACGAGCGCATCATTTATTTCAATAACTTCTAATTTTGTTTTGTGTAATCTAAAATTGATAAATATTTCTTAACATATAGACAATTAACACGTCTTACATGTTATCGCCCCCTGCATGTGATAGAGAAATTAAACCTCCGGTTCTTTCATGAATACAAACTTGTTTGACATCCCCTCGAATCTACCCGTCGATCATGATCCTTTAAACCGACAGCTTCTTTCAGTTGTCGTCTGGTTAACACAGTCTACAATGGCGGCTGTCACGTGACAAGGGTAACATACAAACAACCGTCTCGTCAGTGCTGACATGTCAGTCCCGTGAGCAGATAAATACTGCCGTATAATATAAATGCTGCCATTATCGCCACTCGAGTTTGCATAAAAAGAAAGCGCCCGCTCGAGAAGTATAGGCTCGAACGGTTCTAAGAGAAGGACACGACGCCATTGACAGGTGACAAATGCGCCAACAGTGAGGCGACATACGACAAGTGTCTCATTCAGACAAGAGACACACGCTATTAAGAGCACTTTCTGGTCAGTAAGGCGCGTCGGAATACATGGATACACAATTTACTACAAAACGTAAAACATTACACTGTAAAACGCCTAATAGAAAACACACACATTTGTGAATGCATAGTCTACGTACAATAAAATAACACATTAACAATTGGTATATTTTAAACATGTTAACAATGGGTATAATTTTATAGACTTAATATTCAAATGCAAATATTTATACACACTTTGTTTCTATTGATCTGTCAAGAATATTCAATGTTATTGATCAATCAACAACATGACGTGTTACGCTGTGCAGAGTACAGGTAAATAGCGTCAGTTAAACACCAAGTATGCAGCAAAAACTACATTCAGTTAAATAATAAAAGCATATTTTTTATTGTTTGTTAATAAAAATCTAAATAAAGCACTGTGGTCAACAAACAAATGATAAACACTATTGTAAAACAGCCTGAACACAATCTGTTCTGCACGATGCGAAAACAACTGCCAGACAATAAAACATGACAGGCACTGTGCACCGTCAACATAAAGACAGCGACAGCCATGATGTCGTATTCAGACACTATTCAACTGTTGATTTGAAACCGGAGAACCACTTTAGTTCGTTTTCTTCCGATCTATGTAGACTCGCCCTCCGGCTTGAATGTGATTCCCTGTGACATCGCTCCGACGTCTTTGATGTTATGGTCGCCGTGTTTTCGTTGCATTTAATACCGGATAATCCGCCGAAACTGCTCGCTTGACCGCCGATTGCTGTGGCGTTGCTAGTCGCCAAGTAATCCGCCCTGTCTTAACCGGCAGTGACAACGCAGGCGGCAGGTCGTGCATTGCTTTCATCGTGTTTACGTTCGCTCCAAGTGAAGCAAATCATTTTCTATGGCACCTCGCGCGTCAGATGCGTCACCGACCAGCGAGACAAAAAACCCTGCCCAGTGGGGCTCTGGTTCGACGCCTGAGATATAACTCCCACTGCCACGGCCGCGTCTAAGGCATGTCTCCATTGTATGCGCGTGTTTTCTTAGTATCGCTACACGCGGCTCTGTTTCTCCGCTGTTTGTGTTCCGTATCAATGCGCCCCAGTCTCGCTCGTGACGAGACTTTGCCTGCGTCACTCGTGGGTGGTCGCCCTTCTTTTATTGATCGGCCTTGCTCCGTGGCGTCTTTCCCAGGGTCTAATGTATTCAATATTCTTCGGCGGGGTGGAATAATATATTTATTCAGCTGGCATAAATCCGCTTAGAAAGTCACGCCCGTTTATGAATTCCGGTCCCAACCCAGTTGTTATGTATACCTGTTGCCGTTGTTACAACGCGGGAGACGTGCACAACTTCAAGGTCTTTTAAATGTCTTAACGTTTTTGAATTTTTTTTTATAAATCTGTCGCCATCGTCTTGAGTGGTCCGCCTGGACTTTGAAAGTTGTTGAGTATTTGTTCTTTTTCCGAAGCACATTACAGAAACCGCAAGTGAGCAGTCAGTTGAAAGACGGAGAATAGCAATTGTTGGTTATGAGGGCACTAAACACGAAGGAAACATTGGACGCTTTACAAGCGAGCATAAGTGTGGATCAGCCAAACTGCGAAATGTATAATAGTAAATAGTATCCAATACAACACACATAGTATCCATTACAACACACATAGTATCCATTACAACACACATAGTATCCACTACAACACGCTAGTTCGTTTATGCATCCTGCGTGTGGCGGTGTCGTTTTGGTAAAATTACCAGACAAACTATTAAGTTATTTCATACCCAATAATAATGTCAAGTGATGTTCACATTTGGAAGTTTCACGTGACTGCGTCATGCCGTTGTGCCCATGTTTCTATGTGGATATTGTTGACTTTACTTGCTTTCTCAAAAACCACGTCACCGACCAATTCAACGGGTTGAAGGCGACACGTTGGCACGATGACTGGCTTTGGCAAGCTACCAAATGTAATGATCAACCTAAATGTTTGATAATTTAAACAAATGTATACGCATTTTTTATAAAACAACATCCTCAGTCGATTTAATCTATTTACACGCTACACGTGTAGACATCAAAGAACCGCATTCCTCATGGGCTGAACTAGTCGAGGAAGCAGCCTTACGTTCTCCGCTTACCTCCACCCCGAGGGCATCCACTTTCTTCCGGAACAGTCAACCAAGAGAGCGGCTGCCTTCAGAGTGAAGGATAGAAGGAGAGTTCTAATATCGCATCCCCTCTGGAACATCACTAAACACAAATGCAAAGAAAGATTGATTCAACAATTATTACTCTCTATTCTATAGGTATAGTAATAATGCCCCGTTATCCACCAAATGGAGTAGACCCCTCTCTATAATATTCTAGTTATATACATGCAACTTCTAGTGGGCGATCACATGTCTTGAACGACCACTAGTTGTGCCGAATGAGTGGTCGCCCAAGCCAGGTTCTATTGTATTATATATTTTATTAGGATTAGGCGGAAAATGGCAAAAATGGTCGGGCTCTACGTAATTTACCATACAGCTATTCACAGGCTCCCGCCATAAGATATATAATTAAAAAAATCAATGCTTTCGATTATTAAAAAAAATTGCACATAATATTACTACTTAAACTGTTTACAAACTTTACATTTTATATCAAAGACCTTGCTCCGCGACGGTGTAAATATTTTGGGTCGGGAGTTTTAATACGAACACGCTGCAGGGAAATTAATTAAATATACTGAAGGTGTACTATTGCATAGTTTATATAACAATAAAACAAAATAATATATTATGACAGTGACATATTCACAAGTGTTGTTTCCGTTGCAGAGAATGGAGAGTTCTATCAGAGCTACCCTGGCTTTAACGACTACTTTGGTGGACAGCACGGCGAACATCCCATGCCCTTCCTACCACCCACATCCGGCCAACAGGGGGCGCAACTCGTCGATGCTTCCGGACACCCCGCAGGTGAGACTTAAGCGTTGTGCTCATTGGTCCGTGTGTGTGTCTGCGTGCGTGCGTGCGTGCGTTTATGTATGTGTGTGGATATATATATATATATATATATATATATATGTGTGTGTATGATATTAATAATATATATATATTAATAATTATATATATATTATGTATATATAAATAAATATATATATATAGTATTCACTTAGGTAGAACAACGAATTATAGATGGCGATGTTGCATTCACATAACTAGAAACGAGTATAGTACGTTATATAACAACGAAAATAAAAATAATAATTCCACATGCATGCCCCATTGGCTTGAGCTATTATTATCACCGCGTTTATTGTTCACGAATTGCACACTGTTTATTACTGGAAATAACGTCAATTCACGGGTCATTTATTTGTGAGCACGCTTGAAAAATAACTATTTTTAGTACATCATCATCGTAAACTAGTTAAACATGCAACATAAACCCGATTACACATTAACAACAACACGCAACGAGTCAGTTTGCATACCTACGTTTGTTACATAATTTGATCCCTGTAAATTAATTCAAACACTAATAAAGGCAGTAATCGGTCCATGTACATGTCACTGAACCAGCTATATGAAAATAAGTGGTTTCAATAAATAAATTAAACGCATCTAATCGTCAGCGCTGTCTACAAGCTGCCAACAGGTAAAATAAACCGAAAGACGAATACCTTCGGCATTGATTTTCATGCCGTCACTTTCAGCGGACATTGAAGCAGTTGACGTTATCGATAAACACAAAACATCGCCCATCACCAACTCTTTAGTCACAATGTATCTGCACGCGACTGTTTGTGTGCACCCGTGCATGTCATGCCTTTTTTTGGGGTCAAAATAGCTTTATTTTATGTGGCAGTTTTGTTAAACGTAGACCGTGTGCGTGTATGCGAGTGAATTGTTAAAGATAATTAGGGTTAAGTTATTTTTTCCAAGCTGTCTTCATACACTAATGACGCAAGACACCAGATTTGTTTTCCAAAACTGCGAGCAAAACTGATTATTACTTTTGAAATATAGAAAGTGAACAAACGTGTACTGAATATATATATATATATATATATATATATATATATATATATATATATATATATATATATATATATCGTATATGTCGTATTCAGCTATAGCTATTTTGATCACATTTTAACAACAAATTAAGCGATGGCGTATTCTGATTTGAACGTGTGATAAACGAAACAATCATTTGTTTGTTTCGGTTGGTTCAGACGTTGTTTTAATTAAACCTTACATTAATGAATGAATGAATGAATGCACGAATGAAAGAATAAATGAACGAACGAACGAATGATAGTTTGAATGAATGCTTATTTAATTTCAAAAACGACTACATCAATGCATATAATTCTAGAAATACATTGTTATATTTTAAAAAAGGTGAACAACTGCAAAACGAAGTTTACTACTACTACTAAAATATTAGTTAATGCTAAAAAAATAAAATAAAAATATATAAAATTAAAGGCATATGTATGACACACTAGCATAAAAACCGACTAGTTTGCAAGCACAATAGCAAATAATTGCATCACCTGACGTGTTTCGCCTTGTACGGACATGGTTATATGGACCGCGGAAACTAAATAACGTGAAATGATGTCAAATGATTTGCAAATGTCGATGCCGTTTCATGTCTTGTTAACACAAACTTCATTCGGTCGGCTGGCGAGAAGCACACACCACCGACCGCTCGGATTCGTAACTCGTCCCTGCCGGCTGCCCCGGTGTGTTGGGCCCCCCAAGCCGGGGTCCCCCCAAGACAAAGGCCTAATTTCGACCCCTCGCGTCACTGGCGCGTTGCGTCGCGGAGCAGCGCTCGTTGAAATAACATCGAACAATGTCGCCGCGTGGAATGTGACTCCTTATAGTCGAGAACTAATTAGGTGCACGCTTGAGGACCTTTCATGTCGTGTGAAGACGGTAATCGAAGGGACAGTCGATGTCTGACCGGTGATGACCAACAGTACTGGACGCTAAGCGTGTTGATGCGAGTTTGGGCACACGCCTGATTCGTCTGCTTCGTTGCTTTGCCAGCCTCGTTTTTGCCAAAACGTTAAACGTGAAACACATTATTGTAATATAATTATATATATGTATATATATATATATATATATATATATATATATATATATATATATATATATACATAATTATATATATATATATATATATACATATATAATTATATTAAAATAATGTGCTTCACGTTTATACATACATATATATATATATATACACATGTATTAGTATAATAAATTATGCATTACTTTGTAGTTTTAATTTGGTTTTGGCGTTGATATAATTATTTTTCTATGGTTGTTTTAATTATGAGGTTATATATAATTATGATACGATATTATGGTATGGTAATATGATACGTGAAAAGAAGACTTTAGCAGTCGTCACCTGAAAACGGTGTCGCTGTCGGTGTGAGGTTGTAAATGGATTGTGTGTTCATTTACAACCTTGTGGAATATGTATGGACCCCCGTGTGTGAAAAATTTACTATTCATGTGTTTATTTATTTACAATTATAACTAGTTCATTGTTGTCTAGAAATAAAGAATTATATATGCAATTCTGACAAGCAAAACTGTGCCAAACATTTCAAAACAATGTGAATAACCGCAAAGGATATTGAAATATCAGTTATGTATAGACATGTTTTGCATAGTTATGTTTTTGTTGTTATAACCCGCTCGCAATCTACCACGTCTAACTCACTCAACACATGACATTTTTTTTAAAACAGATAATCCATATTCCACGCTGTGGTAAATGGAACCCCCACGGCTGTGAAATTATTACTTTAGGAAATAACCTAATTATTGTAGCGACGCTGTACACAGCATTGAACAGGATCGTACGTTGGAAACCAGTGTTTAAACAAAGGTTTTATTATTATTAAAGATAATAACATTTATTTTCTACAATTTAAGTATTATTTTTGAATTAAATACACTGTAAATTACAATCCTTGCAAAAATCACGTGCATACTTACAAACGTCATACTTACACACAAAAATTGTTTTATAAATTGATGTACACCGGCATATTTTACAATGATGTATTGATGCTTGACGTTTTCATAGTTTAAAATACCATTTCGTATATCAGTTTGACAATGTTGTCAACATCTTGATTGCGCAATAGTTGATCTGGTATAAAACGCACCTTAACGCAGGAGTATTATACAGCCCGCGGTCATTTACAAACAGCAAGAGTTAATTACTTCTAGGAAACCGGTGATGCTTTTCTAATTCTTATTTAACGAACATCAATCATTCGTTCCAGGTAAACAATGGTCAACCTACACAGACAAGTTAAAATCCATACTATACTTGACCACTTAAACGTAAACTCATAGTGTGTTATTCAAAACTAATGAAACAATAAATATTTCCTTACAACGACAATGACATATAATAAAGCAACGTATTTCATTGCTCGTCAGGTGCACGAACACACTCATCACGCACGCACACACGTACCAACACAACTGGGCGTTTTCTACTAACGTGTTCACGCAAGTTAGGTCTTGATGGCAAACCGAATTTCTACCGAGTACATACGAAACACTTTTGCGAGAAGCTGTTTAGGCTCTTCTGTAATAACACCAAATCTTGGCACTAAGTTAAATCCTAGTCGGCATCAAAGTTCCTCGAATTCGCCAGAACATTTATTTTGAGAAGGTTTCAAACAGTTAAATCTAGCACCTCGAGTTAACTCTATTACTGGGCGGCATCATCGAGGATCAGCTCGATCTCACCGTCGTCAGCCTTCAAGCGTATTCGTTTCGTCTGTCGGCGCCAGAGCCGTCAGATAGCGACGGAGCGCGGAATCGGCGACCCGCAACCGACGCAGACGCACAGAGACGCTGTCGCCGCCTCAGGAGCGAAACGAAAATGTTTACCCGACTCCAAATGTGTGCGACTGATGTTTGTGCAGGCGTTGATGCGCACGCGCATACCACAGCTGCGCGAGCGGCGAGCGACGCGCGCGCGACGCTCGCGTCAATCTTCGTATAAACGCAGACGTTTTCTCGTGGGTCGATCGGCGGGGCGGCTCTTACACCAGCCGCCTGTACCCGTCGCATACAACGCTAACACTCTTCTGTGAAAGAGAATGGCAGTTTTTGAGACAAATTATGTTTAAACAAATCATTACAACAATACTAACACGTTAAACACATCATTACAACAACAATAACACGTTAAACACATCATTACACAATAATAACACGTTAAACATTTTTAGTTAGTAGGGCTGCTTTCCACAAATAAAAATCATTAATAAATAATAAAATAATAAATGATAAGAAGCGAACCTTGCAATAGCAAATGGCATACGACACATTATGACGTAATTTCAGGAATAACGAAGACGACATAAAAGCATTAATACTGCATTATTAATAATGCATGTAATAATAGTAATAATATAATAATATATTATAATACTACTAATAATAACAATAATAATAACACATTATTATTATAATTGTTATGCTTATTGTTATAAGACTGAGTACAATGATAGCGACGCCATGGTGGCGGCGACAATGATTATCATTATAATTATCATTATTACGGTGATGATAATCATAATATTAATGACAATCGTTGTGACGGTTACTGTAACGGTAACACCCATATGGAGAATGACGTCACGACGACGTCATACTGACGTCATGCCGACGACAAACCCCCTCCCCCGTGCTCACCGTCGCCTCTTTGTTGCAGGTCCGATGGGTCAGGAAGGCCAGCAGTACCTGCCCGCGGAGATGCTCCCCGTGCCGGCATCATCTCCCGAGCCCAACATGCCGCCGATGTCCCACATGGACGGTCCGCATCCTTTCGGCAACCCACTCATCTCTCGCTCCCTTCCCTCGGCGTTCACGCAGACTCTCAACCACGGACCTCCGGAAATGGCCGTTGGCGACACCTGGTGACGGGAACAGAATGCGCCAGCGCACGTTAGCGCGCATATGTGATGCGCAATTACGGCGAGCCGCAGCAGTATTTAATTTATTTATGGCGAAGACTGTCGTGTTGCGTCGGATCGGCTGGCATCGAGAGCCGCGATAGTCGCGTTGGCAACAAACAGTCGCGTCGTCGCGAATGACGGACGTATCTATGTCACTTCCGCTCGCGACAGACTTAACGTGTAGAAATTATGTGAATATAAACAGTCAATCATAGCAGGTAATATTTTTCGAAATCTCGTTTTCTTGCCAGAAATTATTTTATGTGTGACAAAACACAAATTTATTTATGTGGTTGACTTTACAATTTGCACAATCTTGCACTTGTTTCTGGGGCCATAATCTGGTCTCGGGCTTAGCCGATGTTACGTAGCATCGCAAGTCTCGCACGTTTAAAACAAAATGAAATTTCTGAAATATTGCCGCTTATGATTGGTCTGTTGTCAGCGTGTGCATACAGTGCCACGTGCGTGCGTGTATATATACGTGAATGCGTGTGCATATATGTGCGTGTACACGTGTGAACGCACAACCAGGCGTATTGTAAATGTCCAGTTAATTCGCATAATATTAGTGTGTTAGAAAATGAAAGCGCATTCCATTTCGTTGAGAAGGCCGGTCGATCTCAATACTGTTACGTCACGAACAATGACGTCGCTGCAAACGTGAAACACGCAGGAGTTGGCACATGACGTATATCCGGATTATGATTGTGCTGATTCACTCACTCAGCCGGGTTATCTGATAACTATGACCAGACAAGCAAAGCTCGCGTTGTCTTTTGTACAGCGGAAGTGACGAACTCCACCATTGACGTCAGAAAGTCTCTAGAAAGAGTCAGGTGTAAAATGACGTTAAAATAATATAAAATGTTTTAAAAACTATGTCCGAACAATATAATACAAACTTGTGTGCGTATTGCAGCAATCATAACAAGCAAGTTGTCATGCGAAACATTTAAGTATTGTTGGGAACAGGTGACGTAACTTGTGTCGTAACGGGTTTATGCGGCGTCACGTCGTCGTTGTTCGCACGAGTAAAGTTCTCGCCCTACGTAATGGTGCGGTTGTAATGACGTCACGTATGGTCTATAATATAATTATATAACTATAATGGCACAGACACATCTGGAGATGGTGTAATGACACCATGGATTGATATGCGCAGAACCAGCATCACGCACCCCTTCTGTCACGTGTCACATCAGAACTTCCGGTACAGTAGGTGTCGGTCGGGATGCGTATCGATGATGATCTGAATTTCGACGTGGTTACTTTGTGGGTCTACCCACAATGCACTCACAGTTATCCGGCCATTACAACTGTTATTCCAACGTGTGGGGTCGATCGTAAACTACGTTACACGAGGGACTTGGTCGTGGAAATTATATTAAGAGACGGTGATTGTTGGAGCACATGTCCAACGCGCGAATGCGACCGAGTCCAGGTAACAGACAGTGCGGAATGCCGGGTCTGTGGCAACTGATATCGGCGACACCAACTGTCGGCGTTACGTCAGCCGGCAGACAAAGGAACCGGGTTTGTTGACACAACCCGGCCAGTATCCGGGGTTGTCCCAAGAGACGGACTCGGCGCCGTTGCGCGGACACCACGAGACGCGGCAGACAGCGCGCCGGTCACTGGCGCGTGACTGCCGCCAAGACTGATGTAATGGAGAAGGAACTCTGCAGCAACTGGCGGCGCGGCTGTCAATCACGTGCCGGACGGTGGCGCCGCCTGTCATTCGGAGGGCGCACATCGAGTGACGGCGCCGCTGTGCCTCTGTGTTCGGCTGTCAGACACACGGGCAACGTAACGTAGACACTTGAAATAATATCGCCCCTTCGCCAACTTGTTACGGTCCGCCCCAACCGTCGCAGCTACGCGCTATCTAAATCAATTCCATGTCTTTATTGCAAATTACACCGTTCGCAAAAAGTTGCCGACGTGAAGGGAAGCGGAAACGCCAGGCGGAATACAACGGAGACGACCGCAATTACGGCAGTCAAATCGGTTTTATTTGTTTTACCATCGTTCTCCTGCCAAAGAGGGTTGTCATAATGAAATATCAAAGTTGCCATTTTGAACACTTAAGACAAGCTGGTTATGTAAAACTATTCGAACAAACGTAAAAATCAGAAGCTACGAGGAACACTCAATTTAAGAACCGAACGTTTTGACCAATGTATACTGACCTACATAATATGTTGCACAAATTATCTTGATAATATAATTTTTTGAAACGGAAATATTTTGAGACAAAACGTACCAGTGACAATCGTTGCAGACTTGTTACAGCGTGACGCAGGTGCAACGTCACGACGATTTTGTAATATTATGACACACGTGTTTGCGTCACACTCACTGTTCTACCTGTCGGATCTGTTAAGAGAACGTTGTTTTTACATTTGCGTGGTTTTATCCGCAAAACAGCAAGGATAACGTCGCTGACGAATTTCGACAAGCCAACTTCATTTCCCTAACACATTTATCGATAAGACAAGTTTCATTGGCGTTTCAGGAATATATGTTGCACCAAATAAGGGCATGTGTATTGACATTTGCTGTCGAACACAGACATAATGTCGTGTTCCCAAACGAACGAATGCGAACCAAAGCGCACTATATTAAATGTGTGCGCACTCGGTGTTTGTATGTCATTTTGTAAAAAAATAATACAATGTTTACGTGTAATTATTGTTTCAGGATGATATTTCGTTTTGTACTGTTGTGATTCGATATTTGGAGGGTGCATGCAAGTGTACAATGTGTATCGGGCCAATGTGTTCGAGTGTGTATAATATGTATCGGATCCATGTGCTGATGAAAATAATAAACAACTTCAAAAATCACTGGACTTGTATTTATCCAACTCATCTATGCCATCACCTGCCACGACCACCACAACCACTACTACCACCTACATCATCACCATAACCATTATCACCACCATCACCTGCCATGACCACCACAACTACTTCTACCACCTACATCATCACCATAACCATTATCACCACCATCACCTGCCACGACCACCACAAACACTACTACCACCTACATCACCACCATAACCAATATCACCACCATCACCTGCCACGACCACCACAACCACTACTACCACCTACATCATCACCATAACCATTATCACCACCATCACCTGCCAGGATCACCACAACTACTGCTACCACCTACATCATCACCATAACCATTATCACCACCATCACCTGCCACGACCACCACAACTAATACTACCACCTACATCACCACCATAACCATTATCACCACCATCACCTGCCACGACCACCACAACTACTACTACCACCTACATCATCACCATAACCATTATCACCACCATCAACTGCCACGACCACCACAACTACTACTACCACCTACATCATCACCATAACCATTATCACCACCATCACCTGCCACGACCACCACAACTACTACTACCACCTACATCATCACCATAACCATTATCACCACCATCACCTGCCACGACCACCACAACTACTTCTACCACCTACATCATCACCATAACCATTATCACCACCATCACCTGCCACGACCACCACAACTACTACTACCACCTACATCACCACCATAACCATTATCACCACCATCACCTGCCACGACCACCACAACTACTACTACCACCTACATCATCACCATAACCATTATCACCACCATCACCTGCCACGACCACCACAACTACTTCTCCCACCTACATCACCACCATAACCATTATCACCACCATCACCTGTCACGACCACCACAACTACTACTACCACCTACATCATCACCATAACCATTATCACCACCATCACTTGCCACGAACACCACAACTACTACTACCACCTACATCATCACCATAACCATTATCACCACCATCACCTGCCACGACCACCACAACTACTTCTACCACCTACATCATCACCATAACCATTATCACCACCATCACCTGCCATAACCACCACAACTACTACTACCACCTACATCATCACCATAACCATTATCACCATCATCACCTGCCACGACCACCACAACTACTACTACCACCTACATCATCACCATAACCATTATCACCACCATCACCTGCCACGACCACCACAACTACTACTACCACCTACATCATCACCATAACCATTATCACCACCATCACCTGCCACGATCACCACAACTACTACTACCACCTACATCATCATCATAGCCATTATCACCACCATCACCTGCCACGACCACCACAACTACTACTACCACCTACATCATCACCATAACCATTATCACCACCATCACCTGCCACGACCACCACAAATACTACTACCACCTACATCACCACCATAATCATTATCACCACCATCACCTGCCACGACCACCACAACTACTACTACCACCTACATCATCACCATAACCATTATCATCACCATCACCTGCCACGACCACCACAACTACTACTACCACCTACATCATCACCATAACCATTATCACCACCATAACCATTATCACCACCATCACCTGACACGACCACCACAACTACTACTACCACCTACATCATCACCATAACCATTATCACCACCATAACCATTATCACCACCATCACCTGCCACGACCACCACAACTACTACTACTACCACCTACATCATCACCATAACCATTTTCACCACCATCACCTGCCACGACCACCACAACTACTACTACCACCTACATCATCACCATAACCATTATCACCACCATCACCTGCCACGATCACCACAACTACTACTACCACCTACATCACCACCATAATCATTATCACCACCATCACCTGCCACGACCACCACAACTACTTCTACCACCTACATCATCACCATAACAATTATCACCACCATCACCTGCCACAACCACCACAACTACTACTACCACCTACATCATCACCATAACCATTATCACCACCATCACCTGCCACGACCACCACAACTACTACTACCACCTACATCATCACCATAACCATTATCACCACCATCACCTGCCACGACCACCACAACTACTACTACCACCTACATCATCACCATAACCATTATCACCACCATCACCTGCCACGACCACCACAACTACTACTACCACCTACATCATCACCATAACCATTATCACCACCATCACCTGCCATGACCACCACAACTATTTCTCCCACCTACATCATCACCATAACCATTATCACCACCATCACCTGCCACAACCACCACAACTACTACTACCACCTACATCATCACCATAACCATTATCACCACCATCACCTGCCACGACCACCACAACTACTACTACCACCTACATCATCACCATAACCATTATCACCACCATCACCTGCCACGACCACCACAACTACTACTACCACCTACATCATCACCATAACCATTATCACCACCATCACCTGCCACGACCACCACAACTACTTCTCCCACCTACATCATCACCATAACCATTATCACCACCATCACCTGCCACGACCACCACAACTACTACTACCACCTACATCATCACCATAACCATTATCACCACCATCACCTGCCACGACCACCACAACTACTACTACCACCTACATCATCACCATAACCATTATCACCACCATCACCTGCCACGACCACCACAACTACTACTACCACCTACATCATCACCATAACCATTATCACCACCATCACCTGCCACGACCACCACAACTACTACTACCACCTACATCATCACCATAACCATTATCACCACCATCATCATCTTCGCCATCGTCATCGTCATCAAAATTATGGTCATCATCATATTCATCATCATAATCTTCATTATCATGATGATAATGATCATCATCATTACCCCAAAAACCATCACTACCACC
>OZ023213.1:55898372-55908372 GCA_963995525.1 Escarpia spicata | reverse complement strand
TGTAATAACCCAAATGGGCCATTAATCCATCAACCTACAGCCAGTTTTTTTTTTATTGGAATGCTTTATACACATTTGCTTATATTCGATATTCAGTGTACTGATGCGTGTCAAGTGACGTAGCGGTTATTTGAAAACCGCGCACAATCGTTTTGTACAGAAGCATTTTAATGGATTCAACCAGCTGTAAAGGCTCATGACGGTGAATTGCAAGCGATTAATACAATCGATCCTCTTGTACACGTGCATCGCGTTTATAGCTTAAAACTGAATATTTATATATTACATGGCGGTGTGAATCTAGACAATTAATCTGATGAAATCTAATTACATTTGCAACGCTGAATAAATAGAAATAATGTTTGTATATATTTAGCAATTCATATTTATAATTGACATTTACACCTAATTATCAACGACAAAGTCTACATTATTGTGGTATATCAGGTGGCCGCCAATGCTGATCATTCTGATGAAATATAGTTATATACGTTAACAATATAATTAGGATTTTTGTGTGATATTATTTGCCATTATCATACCATGAATTGTTACAGCCTACACTTTACCACGGGAAAATAGTTACGGTTAAAGGAAATAAGAACAAGGCATTAGCTAAAATCCGATTTCTATGTGTACACAAAGATTAACATTGTATGTAACATTTGACAACATTAAAAATACAGAAAAATACATTTGTAGTAAAAATTCTATTTTAAACCCGTCTGTGTAGAGATTCCTGCAGAAAGTTGAAATTTAATGAGCTAGGCGATCACGTGGTATCGTGACGTCAAACCTGACTCTCGGCTGTGATGACATCTATGCATCGCCATTGTTGTTCTCTCCATTCTCTTGTAACATCATGGCTAGTGGGAGTTCGTACGATTTTGAGCCACTAGATTCGTCTGATTCCGTTCTTTCCGAGCGTTTCAGCGACGGTAGCGAAGAAGATGATGCGGAGTCGGACAGTCACAATGTTCGCTCAGGCAACACCGACTGGTAAGCTGCAACTTCATTATAATGACACCTATGGTGTGAAAACTGTCGACAACAACAATTATATCGTTTTAGTACGACGTTATATTATAAAATGCGGTGTCAAAGCTGTACAGAGGGTTAGCTAGAGGTTGTAGCTAAGTAGGGCATCGGACGAAGTAATTGTAAACAAACAGACTTGTCAAAGTTACGAATTGTTGAAAGTCGTAAGCATGGGTCGATCGTAAGCCTCGATCTGAACAAAGATACGACGGCAAACATGAAACCTTTGATGGCGAAACGAACAATAAGATCAGATACATATCCTGACCATCACTATGCAGCCATAGTGTCCCGTGGTTGGGCGAAGGCCTCAGCATGTTGTTTCCAAACTGCCCGTCTTGCGCTATCCTCTGCCAGATGGTGCCCTTCCAGTACTCGTCTAATTCGTTTCTCTACCGTGTCGCCGGTCTTCCTCTAGATCGTTTCCCTTCGTAAGGTCTCCAGGATGTGATACGCGATGTCCATCGGCTATCTCGTAGTCCATTTCTGTCTTCTGATTTTGTTCTGTTACGTCTATGACCTTTGTTTTCTCTCTTACCCAGATGCTTGTTTTTCTCTCCCGATATGTGATGTTTAACATACTTCTTTTCATCTTTGTTTGTGCGGCTGCTAGCTTGTTCTTTGGCAGGATGGTGAATGCCCATGTTTCCGCGCCGTATGTCATCGCTGGAAGTACGCATAAATTGTAGACTTGTCTCTTCAAGCAGGTTCCAAAGTTACTCTTGAAGATGTCGCGGTATTTGGCGAATGCTGTCCAGCCGGCGGTGATTCTTCTTTGAATATCCTTGTCTTGGTTTATTCTCTGATACTGTATCGCGGTCCCATATAGACGCAGCTTTCAACCTTCTCTATCTACGTGGTGTTGATATATATTGATTGGTGTGTCATTTTCTAGCACCACTTCTGTCTTCGAAATGTTCATCTTCAGGCCTTATTTTTCACTTTCATCAGCTAGCTCCTTTTTGTAATTCTTGCGGTGTAGTAGCGCATATGAGTATGTCATCGGCGAAGCGAAGATGACTGAGATGTTCTCCGTCTATCCTCAAGCCTGTGGTTTCCCAGGCAGTCTTCGGAATATGCTTTCGAGTGTTGCTGTAAACAGCTTGGGCGATATGGTGTTACCCTATCATACTCCTCTCTTGAAGTTGATCTTGTTGCTCGTTTTGTGTAGGTCGACTGTCACCGAGTCTTTCAGGAGTGTAGGTGGTCTGTCGTTGAGTACCAGCTTCTGAATCCTGCTTGCTCTCGCGGTTGATTTTCGTCAAGTGTCTACTCTAGCATCTTTGTAGATGTTTGATAACAGATGTGTCCGTCTGTAGTTCTTTAAGTCTTTCTTATTTCCCTTCTTGAAAATTATCGCCATCTTTGCGTTCTTCCATTCGATGGGTATTAGTCTTTCTGATAAGCATTTTGTATACAGCTTAGCCAGTGTCTTCTCCTGCTTTTAATATTTCAAAGTTTACATGGTCGTTGCCTGATGTCTTCCCTTTCTTCATATCTCTTAGCGCTGCTTCCACCTCCCATGGTCTTATCTCTAGTACCTCGTTCAGGTCGGTGTGAATTACAGTACTCTGTTCACTGTCGTATAGCTCGGTGTAGCATTCCTGTATTCGTTCCATGATCATATCTTGATCTTGTATTTCCCTACCCTGCTTGTCTAGAAGTGTAATCAGTCTGTCTCGGCCTAGTGCCTGTTTTCTTCTGGCTTTCTTCAGGCTCATTGATGCCATAATCGTTTCACGTATGATGTCTTGTTTGTACTTCCTGATGTCCTCCTTCGCTTTCTTTTTGATGGTCTTGCATATTTCTGCATACTCTCTTTGTTTTTTACGGTCGCCGTTATGCACCATTTCTCGTCATTTCTTCAGCAGTGCTAGGGTCGGTGATGATATTCTCGTCACTACATGCCTGTTGATTGCTTTGGCTACACTTGTCGCACTTAGTTGGATCATCTCAGTGATGTTTTCGCTCATGGTGTCGATGTCGTCTAGTTCTTGAAGTGTCTCGAATCGATTTCGCAGTTCGAGTTAGAATTCGATCTTTTTTGTTCCTATTTGTGTGGTATCTACACTCGGTGGTCTCTTGTTTATTAACTTCTTCCTTTCAGCCTTGACGTCCAGTTTGATGTTGCTCATTACCATTCTGTGGTTACTTCCGAAAGTTGTTTATCTCTTCTTCTGAGTATGATGTTGTTGGTGCATATACTTGTACTATCTTCAGTTTGTAGCGCTTTGTTTTGCATAGAACAAGTTCTGCTATTCTGGGGATGATGCTGTTAACCCTCACTATACTGTCTTTAAATTTCTTGTTCATGCGAAAGCCTACTCCTGCTTAACCGATGTTCGCCGTGGAATGGTATAGTAGTTACGCGGCCGCTTTGTAAGGTAGTGAAGCATTCATCTCTTCTTCTGACTTCTCCGATCTCGATCACATCCCATACGAATTTCGTTTCCCTGAGTTCTTCCTCCAGTTGTTGTATCTGTTCATCTCTTAGTAGTGTTCTTACATTATATGTTGCTATCTTCAGTCTACTTACCTTCTCTCGGCGGCTCTTCTTGACCCAAAGATTCTTAGCACCCCTTGCGAGTAGCTCTAGTTGACCCAAACCGCGTCCTTGGTCATAGGACTCTTTCGATGCTACTGGGGACTGGGGGCCTTGGCTTCATTGTACTTTGCATGCTGGTGTTGTTAGCCTACCCTTCCACGCTGGCCGGTGCGGGTTGGAAGGTGGGCAACGTAGGGTGAACGAAATTGCCCAAGTTTTGACACGACAGCCGAACCAGTACCAAACCACCGTCTTTCCGGTCGACAGTCCGGCACTCTAAACACTCAGCCACCACGCCCCACTCGATGCATCCATTACACAATGCCACTGCTTTTACATTTTATAAAAGCAGTGGCATGGAATATTATATTTGTTTATTTCGTCTTGAAATGTATCCACTGATTGGTTGGTAGCAGTCGTTCTAACCTGTTATCTTATCTTATCTTATCTTTGAAACGAACTCTTTTATTCACTGTTCCCATAAAATGCGTAAAATACGACTGTCTGCGTGTTCGAAGAAATAAAAGCAAAGCTAAACATATTCAAGCTATTACTATTAACCGTATTATATACAACATAACTTTACTATATTATATTATATTATATATATATCTATATATTTCATCGTTATATTTTAATATCACGTGTTTCTACTTCTGGAACAAACCCCTACGTTCCTCCATCACATTTAGTAAAATCCACTTTTGTGATATCGGCTGATATTCCTAATTCACTCTGTTGTGTCTCATTTCAAGCCAGTGTTTCACATTTCATGCATGTCGTAACGGATTGATAAGCATATCCATTCTTTCAATAGTTGTACCAAATAGTCCGTCCTTCGTAGCCCATTTTACTAATATAAATAAATGCATTTGTTTGTGCTATGCGTAAGCAATGGCATTTTATAAATCAAAATAATACCTGCCGTTTTTGCTAAACCGACTAATTAATTTGTATATTAGAACTTGATGATAGATTTCGTCCCCCCTCACAGCCCCACCAACCACCAAGTTGGCTGTTCATTATTTTTCACGTTTGTTATATAATTATAATATTATTATGCTACGATTTTCTTCCCCCCGTCTGCTATCATTCTCCCCAGTATATTAACCCTTCCTCTCTACTCAAGGGTTCACAGTGAAATCAACAGACAAATTACTAACTTAGTCTCCCCAGTATATTAACCCTTCCTCTGTTCTCGAGGGTTCATAGTGAAACCACCAGACAAATTACTAACTTATTCTCCCCAGTATATTAACCCTTCCTCTGTACTGAAGGGTTCATAATGAAATCACCAGACAAATTACTAACTTACTCTCCCCAGTATATTAACCCTTCCTCTGTTCTCGAGGGTACATAGTGAAATCACCAGACAAATTACTAACTTACTCTCCCCAGTATATTAACCCTTCCTCTGTACTCAAGGGTTCATAGTGAAATCACCAGACAAATTACTAACTTACTCTCCCCAGTATACTATCCATTCCTCTGTACTCAAGGGTTCATAGCGAAACCACCAGACAAATTACTAACTTATTCTCCCAAGTATATTAACCCTTCCTCTGTACTCAAGGGTTCATAGTGAAATCACCAGACAAATTACTAACTTACTCTCCCCAGTATATTAACCCTTCCTCTGTACTCAAGGGTTTACAGTGAAATCACCAGACAAATTACTAACTTATTCTCCCCAGTATATTAACCCTTCCTCTGTTCTCGAGAGTTCATAGGGAAATCACCAGACAAATTACTAACTTATTCTCCCCAGTATATTAACCCTGCCTCTGTTCTCGAGGGTTCATAGTGAAATCACCAGACAAATTACTAACTTATTCTCCCCAGTATATTAACCCTGCCTCTGTTCTCGAGGGTTCATAGTGAAATCACCATACAAATTACTAACTTTTTCTCCCCCGTATATTAACCCTTCCTCTGTTCTCGAAGGTTCATAGTGAAATCACCAGACAGATTACTAACTTACTCTCCCCAGTATATTAACCCTTCCTCTGTACTCAAGGGTTCATAGTGAAACCACCAGACAAATTACTAACTTATTCTCCCTAGTATATTAACCCTTCCTGTTTACTCAAGGGTTCATAGTGAAATCACCAGACAAATTACTAACTTACTCTCCCCAGTATATTAACCCTTCCTCTGTACTCAAGTGTTCATAGTGAAATCACCAGACAAATTACTAACTTATTCTCCCCAGTATATTAAACCTTCCTCTGTTCTCGAGAGTTCATAGTGAAATCACCAGACAAATTACTAACTTATTCTCCCCAGTATATTAACCCTGCCTCTGTTCTCGAGGGTTCATAGTGAAATCACCAGACAAATTATTAACTTACTCTCCCCAGTATATTAACCCTTCCTCTGTACTCAAGGGTTCATAGTGAAATCACCAGACAAATTACTAACTGATTCTCCCCAGTATATTAAACCTTCCTCTGTTCTCGAGAGTTCATAGTGAAATCACCAGACAAATTACTAACTTAGTCTCCCCAGTATATTAACCCTTCCTCTGTTTTCGAGGGTTCATAGTGAAATCACCAGACAAATTATTAACTTATTTTTGTTTGCTCGTGCAGGAATTTTAGTGATTCTCAAAATCACAACAAAGGGAGAATAAGATTATACAATGGTCTTCCCTTGTTGTCCTCTTTACGTTATCATACATGATTTGTCTTAATCTGATTTGTACTTGTATATATTGTAAAGAGTGACAATAAATTTGATTTGATTGATCGAACTTGTTAATAAAAGTATACAATATACGATTATACAATATATATATATATTACACACACGCAAGTATGTGCATGTTTATGGTTATTATATGCTAAAACGAAATATTCACAGGTCTATATGCCACTGGGTACCATTTGCAATGTACCCGGGAAGCGGAGATGGGTTATGACACGCTAACACTCTTTCATGCCGTGAAAAGGTAAACAGAGGCACGCTACATCAGACAGAGATGAAATCCATTGGCACAAAAGGCTGGCGGGCTGGCAGGCTAGCAGGCTGGCGGGCTGGCGGGCTGGCGGGCTGGCGGGCTGGCGGGCTGGCGGGCTGGCGGGCTGGAGGGCTGGCGGGCTGGCGGGCTGGCAGGCGAGCTGGCCGGCTGGCAGATTGATGAGTTAACGAGCTGACGAGTTGGCACAGGCTGGCGGGTAGATGGATATAATCGTACTTCATAAGTCGTGTGACTTCAGCTATGTCCATTCAACAGCAGCCCACGCTGCACTATAGCTGACGGACAGCCAACATTTGGACGAGACTAGCGTCGTTGCAACCAGCGACTTGACTTGTCAGCCCGTCCGGCCTCCGTCGTTTAATGACGACCGACAGATTCTGTAAGAAAACTGTCTAAATGCAAAGCAGCGACTCGCCCCCCGGGGATTATAGCGCGCGCACCGCCGGTAGCACTGATTGCTCTAGTGCGCGCGTCACAGCAATATTGACGCCTATCAAACCCCGTCCGTCTGACGCCGAGTAAGGATACCTGCGCACGCCAATGCACTCTCGCCTCGTCGCTAACGACCACTGTTTCGAAGCGGGTGAGGTTACCCACAGAACAATCGAGTAGCTCACCTATTGTCATGCTGACACAATGTTGTTCATTACGTGTCACGCCTGTTTCGCAAGTTTGACAAATTGGAGAGAAAACGTAGAGCTATCGACCATGTCCAGGTTGCTTGTCAGTAATTGTAAATTTGTATTTTAAACGGACCGCATTAGTTCTCATAAGAAGAGAGTTTGTGCAAATCTCTCTAGGAATCGTTCCCCTTTATCTCGCTGTGCCCCGTTAAGGTTTAGGATACTAAAGTAATTAGACAACAAAACGACTTTGTCACAAGCAAAGTTATATCAAGCTATATACACAATCGCAACATCTACGTTTAAGGAACAACTATCATATCACCTCGTAATTAATATAAACCTGTAATATATTTATACGTAATTAATTCTCGACAACGAAGCCCTTCCTTTTTTCTTTATATATATATATATATATATATAATTATATATATATATATATATATATACCATATGTATGTATATATATATATATATATATATATATATATATATATATATATACATACATATGGTATGTTAGTTGTTCCTTAAACGTAGATGTTGCGATGGTGTATATAGTCTGATATACCTTTGTTTGTGAATTATGCAGTGGGTCTACAATTAAGGTTAAGTAGAAATATAATCACTTAATATATATATTAGAGTGGTCATCTGTGCAAGGTCCTGGTGCGTTTGTTTTATTTACTCGAGTAGTGTTTTATTATATTTTAATATCCCAATTTACAGTTTAATTCGTGTGCATTCTGAAAATCGTTGTACGGATGTTATTTACGTATTAATTACTCTGGCAAATTCAAGGGATGTCCGACGAAATATGTTTTTATTGACACCCCAATAAGTACAATGCGATTTATTTTATAGTTCCCTCCTAAATTCACGTTTTAATTTGTCTCTTCAAACCAAATTCACAAAAAACGGAAGCTGTCTAAGCGTCTACTGTAATATAGGTTAACACACTAGCTTGTACACAGTTGTTAGTTACTTTTACATTATTTTGATGGGATTTTATGAAATTTCGGCGAATAAATGGCAAAACAGCTCCGATACTGCATTATAGTTTATACAACTACTTACATTTTCGCAGTTTGTTAGGTCGATCTATAAAAATAAATTCTTTCGATGTCGTATTATACGCCCTACGTACACTTTAATTAAATAACGTGCATACATTGTGATTCACACTTTATCAATATAGATTTGAGCCTCATGATGCCCAATTCGCGCTGTGCTAATGCAACTGAAGGGGTGTTTTAACCAGTACTTCATGGACATTTAAAATCAGTGAACCACAATTTGAAGTGAACGATGCTATATTTGCGGTTTCTCGGTGCAAGCGGAAACACAACATCGTAGACTTGTTTGTCTTGTAGTTATATTTCGCTCGCGTCGACTCATAATTTAATAAAACTGTTGCATTTATTGCGTACACGTGCACATCTACATGCTTTTTCGTTTTTTTTCCGAATTTTGTTGACTAGTTTGTGATGTAGTATTTATTATTGTGAAATAGATACTGCCGGAAAAAAATGATTGATTGATTGAGGGATTGATTGATGATGAGTGAAGACGAATGGGTAGATATTATATAACAGTTTTACCGTGTGAATTAATTTCAAGTTTTTTTCTGAATTTGATATTTTGTACAAAGTCGTAAACTGGGCAGTAACGCGCGATTTGACGTGTTAAATTAAAGTCTTATTTTATTTTTATTATTAAAAAACCAAAGCGAAACGACGTGTTTGAAATGACCAAACCCCCACGGACATACTCCTCCCGAGTCTGGGCCAAACCCCTCACGCATATAAACCTTCATGGACATAAATCTCATAGACAAAACCCCTCGTGGATGGTCAAAAACCCTCATGTTTCAGAGGTGGAATTATACAAAATGTACGTAACTTAATCATTTTAGATAAACAAATTAAAGAAACAAGTAATAATGACCGTTAATGGTTGCGTCCATGAAGGGTTGTGTAGGCAAAGGTTGTGTCTGTGATAGCTAATGTCCAGAGGTGTTTTGTTAGTGAAGGGTTTGTCCCTCCGTGGTTATGTCCATGAGGTGCGGGGCAATGTCTATAACCCTTTATGAACGTGTCGTAATGTTGGCCTGTCACACTAGTCCTGTCCACTGAGACGCGACAACGACAGCTCACCCACGTGACAATGTTGTGATTGTAAACACGCTCTGTGTGCACAACGCTGGGTGCATTTAAACGCCGCAAAAGGCAATCGTTTTGAGATTCAATCAACATCATAGATACACATAAACAAGAAATCAACATTTCAACATAACCTGTTGTGAAATAAGCCTTAGACAATTATATTACGTCTGCATACAATACGCGCCCTACGGTGCGGCTTTATGACTCGCTTCCTCGTCTGTTGGGTATATAACATTCGTATTAAGAATCGTATTATTCAAAACAATGTCAGAATACATCGCTGTTTTTATATAATGTGTCCAGTATATTATAAAATAGCCGGTTTCTAATTACCCTTTGTAATGCTTATTTGTATAATTTTATTTGTACAGCGTCGTCCACCAAGTGAGAATTGGCGCTGTAAAATAGTATTATTATTATATAGCGTTACCTTACAAGCCGCCATGTTGACAGAGGGCGCATACATCAACCTTGGTCAACAGGCACAAGTCATACCAACATCACCGTCATCGTCAACGTCGCCGTTATCTTCGTCACTGTCATCGTCGGCAGCATCACAATCACCATCTCCATCACCATAATCACCACCACCACCACCACCACCACCACCACCACCACCACCACCACCACCACCACCACCACCACCACC
>OZ023213.1:55885872-55893372 GCA_963995525.1 Escarpia spicata | reverse complement strand
TGTGTTTTAATAATTTGCGACAAATTATATTTGTTTAATCTGCATATTTTATAGATAGTTTTGTGTGCGATTATTTTTGAGATATTTTGTAATTTGCACATGTGAGACATCTACTATTAAATTTGGTATATTTTAGAAATACAATAATTTATATTTGTGACGTTTATGACTTATTTTAATAAACCAGGAAAATACCTTTGAGCAGTTTCGGCTGAAAATGGCGCTATGTAAATACTTACATTATATTTATTGTTGTTTATTTAATGTCAACAATGACATATAATATTTACATTATATTTATTATTATTTATTTACTCTCAACAATGTCTGCAATATTAGCATTATATACAATATCAATAGTATTGGCATTACTAGCATTATCAGCAATATCGACATCGACAAAATCAACAGTATATCAACGATGTCGACGATATCGACAATGTTATCGATAGTATCGATATCATCAATATCACCAATATCCACGACTCTAACAATGACCATTGCGTCTTTGTTGTCTCCACTATTTGTGTGGTATTTAAAAATAGTTTTGTTTGTGTTTTGTCCAACAAGCTGACTAACGTGGCCGCATCATACGAGTTCAAATCACAATTTTACACAAGCGGCCATTATAACCTCTCCTGTGCTGGAGATTTAAATCAATACATTTTCTTTACACTTTTTTTAGCGCAGGAAACATTAATTAACTGAGCCGGTGTGAAAATTTTTGATAATTACCTCGTTTTTCAGAAAAATCCACCAACCTGATACCTCAAAATTTCGTCCCTACCTGGTGACGGATTTAGAAATAATGGTGCGTTCTGTAAAACTGTCACTGCGTGCATACACGAGCGATTAGCATATGTTTATTGCTACCTCTTGAAATATAGAATGCAGAAGTACATTTAGTATTCACTCGACCAACATGTTTCATATAAACGTTCTAAAAATCCACACATCACACAAAAACACTATTTTTTATAGGGACTCGTTAAGTGTAATGGTAGACGGATACTATAAGCGTGGTCTTACGCCGTATATGAAGCCGTTGGACACACCGTCGTACGTCATTCACACTTGGCCTTCGCTTGTTCTTTACGACAGCACATTCAAAGGGCAACGTTGCTTAACCGAGAATAGTATGCGGACAAGATAATCGATAATTGCAAGTGTGTTTGTGTGTGTGTTTGTATGTGTGTGTGTGTGTTTGTATGTGTGTGTGTGTGTGTGTGTGTGTGTGTGTGTGTGTGTGTGTGTGTGTGTGTGTGTGTGTGTGTGAGTGTGTGTGTGTGTGTGTGTGTCTGTGTGTCTGTGTGTCTGTGTGTCTGTGTGTGTGTGTGTGTGTGTGTGTGTGTGTGTGTGTGTGTGTGTGTGTGTGTGTGTGTGTGTGTGTGTGTGTGTGTGTGTGTGTGTGTGTGTCTGTGTGTCTGTGTGTGTTTGTGTTTTTGTGTTTGTGTGCGTGTTTGTGTGCGTGTGCGTGCGTGTGTGCGTGTGTGTGTGTGTGAATGTGTGTCTGTGTGTGTCTGTGTGTCTGTGTGTATGTGTCTCTGTGTGTGTGTGTGCGAGTGCGCGTGTGCGTGTGCGTGTGCGTGTGCGTGTGCGTGTGCGTGTGCGTGTGTGTGTCTGTGTGTCTGTCTGTATGTCTGTCTGTGTGTGTGTGTGTGTGTGTGTGTGTGTGTGTGTGTGTGTGTGTGTGTGTGTGTGTGTGTGTGTGTGTGTGTGTGTGTGTGTGTGTGTGTGTGTGTGTGTGTGTGTGTGTGTGTGTGTGTGTGTGTTAGTTGTAACTTGTTATTTTTATATAGCGCAATACCCATTCCTTATGACCAATCAAAATGCATTATGAACTCCCGGCAGACCAGTTAAATCAAACACCATTTTGTCTTCTCTTGGAACAGTTCAGCCACGCTGCAATTATTGTGCAAAGATTGTTCACATATAACCACCACTGAGTACAGTCAGGTGCTCACATAAGCAGTCTAGCAAATTGAGGCAACGTGTGGTGGACGAAATTGCCAAAGCTTGAGGATAGATACAGCGAGGAAAGAAGGAATTATAAAACCGTGATAACAAGGAATCGGCCCACACCCGAATCTAAAACTAAGTATCGTTATGTATCGCGATGCGTACCGTATCGTGACGTAAGAGAGTGTCTGCAAGAACACCGATCTCGAAACGTATCCCTATTGCGATCGCGCCACGCGCTCGGTTTCGGGCCACTCTATAGATGCAGTGGAAACTCTCTATTACGATCACTCTCGGCACTGGGCTAAAGTGACTAAAATACCGATTTGACCGCATTAGCGGGATTCGTTTCCTATATATTTCACCGTTATGGAAATAATGTGGGACTATCGTATTGTGACCTTGATTGTAAGGTGGCTGTATTACTGAGGTGACCGTAAGCGAGGTTTGATTGTGTAGCGATATATTGTTCCGTTGTTTAAATATACACTTACACAATATATTTTACATAGGCGACCATTATAACGTATCATATACTGGATGGATACAATAACTAGTTTGTACATTAATTAATTGATCTCGTGTGGAAAATTCGTGAAAACGACATACTCGTTTTTTTCAGACAAATCCATTCAAACCTGATACCCCTCAATGTCGTCCCAATTTTGTGGCGGATTTTGAAATATTGGTTCGTTCTTCAAAATAGCCACCGTGCGTGCGCGAGCGACTGGCGTATATGTCTTGCTACCTCGTGAAAGAGTAGAAGTGCACTCAACATTCACTGGACCAACGTGTCCCATGGTAAAGTGGTCGAAAAACACAAAGCTTACCTTACCTTACCTTACCTATCCTCTTCGGGCCTTGAGGTCCACAAGGCTGCTGTGCAACTCCGCCATCTCGCCGTATCAACGGCTACGTGTCTTGCTTCACTCCATGTTGTCCATCCCATCTTCCCTTCTGCTGTTATATTCTTAATGTCTTTGTTCGAAATTACTACAGGCCATCTATTTAAAACTACTCTTCTGAGATAGTTGAATATGTCAAGTTTTGTTGTTGTCGCTTTTGTTTGCTTTCCATGTTTCACACCGACACAATAACACTGATTTGACCTGAGCATTGTATACTCTTTAATGTGTATACATTTCAGCTCCATATCTGCTTGAGTTTTCAGTTGATAATATCGTAACCCCCTCCTCCTTGCTTGCTGACGTTCGTGCCCAGCTGGGGCCGGTTTCATGAAGCGGCTAAGAACGTTCTTAACGCTAGGATGATTGTCTTAGTAAATGACGTGATTTTTTTAATATAAGCGAGCATAGGAGTTTACGCAAACACGTGACGCTAAGTAATTGCTTAACTTTAAGTACGCTTCATGAAACCGGCCCCAGGTGTGTTTACTTCTTTACTTCATTCAGTTGTTGGTCATCAATCGGTAATCTGTTTATCCTCAGTACTTCAGAGATTTTTAGGCCGGTTTTTGATGCAAATGCATTCATTTTTGCTGCCTTTGCTTGCATGTGTCTGTGACATGACGACATAAGCACAATGTCATCGGCGAAGTCGTAGTCCTCGAACTGTGACATGATGACATAGGCGCAGTGTCATCTGTGTAGTCCTAGTCCTCGAACTGTGACATGATGACATAGGCGCAGTGTCATCTGTGTAGTCCTAGTCCTCGAACTGTGACATGATGACATAGGCGCAGTGTCATCTGTGTAGTCCTAGTCCTCGAACTGTGACATGATGACATAGGCGCAGTGTCATCTGTGTAGTCCAAGTCCTCAAGTTTTGACAAGAATCTCCATCTTAATGCTGTGTTGTTTTCTTCAGTTGTTTTCCTTATTATCCAGTCGATTACCATCAAAAAAAGAAATCCGGACATTACGAGTCCTTGCTTAACTCCAGTTTTTACCTTGAACCACTCAGATTGTTCACCTTCATCTAACACTGCACATTCACTGTCCTCGTTCACAATCTGGACCATTCTGATTATCTTGTGTTGGATTCCGTATATAGCTCGCCATGATTTCCCAAAGGCTCTCTTTGTGCACAGAGTCTAATGCCTTTTCGAAGTCTACCAAACTTACATAAAGCGTTGCTTGCCATTCCAGTACCTGTTCTATTATGTTTCGAAGGATGACTATCTGATCAACTGTGCTTCGTCCTCTTCTGAAGCCTGCTTGTTCATCTCTCAACTTGTTGTCAATTCCATATCTTATTCTGTCCAGTATCACTTTTCCGAACACTTTACTGGAGACAGTAATTCCTCTCCAATTTCCACATGTTGTAAGGTGATCTTTCTTTGGTATTTAAACAATCAGTCCCAGTTGCCACATCTTTGGTGCTTTTTCTTGTACTCAAATTGTTTTGAATAAGGTTAGAAGCCAATGATCTGTTGTACTCGTGTCTGCTTTTAACAATTCTGCTGTAATAAAAAACACAAACATCACACCAAAACGTGATTTTCATATAGGGACTCGTTCTGGCAATGGCGGACGGATACTAGATGTGATATGAGGTTAAAAAGCGCGGCGCCACTACTTGGGCTGTCGGACAAGATTTGGAGCGCGGTGGTGGTCGTGATCGCCGCGGGCTCAGACAAATGTCATATGATCGGGTTACGGGAGCAGGTAGTCTGGTGGCTTTGACAAACGCGCTGCCAGCGAGCGAGTGACAGGTGGACGAGTCCGCGGCCTCACCTCCCGCCTCGGCCATCAATCGACGTCGCCACCGACGAATTTGTCAGCGGCAACCAAAGAGACCGTCGCGTGTTGAGCGGCCGGGGTCGGCGCATGTCGCCTCGTGTAAACGACGTCGCCGTCTTTGTGCGTCGCGACGCCGGCAGACGCGAACAAACGAGCGATATTTGTTACTGATGTGTCGGTGACAGCGCCGCAACAAGTGGACCATGGAGACGAGGTGACACATCGTGTCGAGGTCAGTCAGGCGTGACCACGGCCGGGGCACTTACTCGGGGTTACTTAGCAGAACCCATGTGTGCGGGGTAACAGCCCTGGAGCAGTTTTAGGTCGCTACGTCACCGAGTCAAAAGAAGGCGTTGTTATAACATGGTTTGTGCTGTTACTTCATTTATGTTTCACATTTTAATTGTTATGAAGCATAAATTTGCTTCGTTTATATATTTCAATATCTATACAATCAAGCTTGTCTGTGTTAATATTATTTAATTACATTGTTTTATCATGTCAATTTAAATAATTAATGTTCTGCTGCTGGGTCAAATAAATCTTTGTTCCTGTGTTGCTAAGTGAGACTGGCCACGGCAAGACTTCTCAATCTTGCTTTGTTCCTCATTCCGTCACTCTCCCGTGATGCCGGCTCCACCCTTTGTGTCGTTCTACACGCCCAATCCCTCTCCGTGCAGTCATTCTAGTTCAGTCACGGTCTTCCTGTTATCCGTCTACCCTCTACTCCAAGGACATCCGTCTACCTCCTACTACAAGGACATCTGTCTACCCTCTACTCCAAAGACACCCATTACCCTCTACTCCAAGGACACCCGTCTACCTTCCTACTCTAAGGACATCCGTCTACCCTCTACTCTGAGGACATCCGTCTACCCTCTACTCCGAGGACATCCGTCTACCCTCTATTCCAAGGACACCCGTTACCCTCTACTCCGAGGACACCCGTCTTTCCTTTACTCCAAGGACATCCGTCTATCCTCTACCCCAAGGACATCCGTTTACCTTCTACTCCAAGGACATCCGTCTACCCTCAACTCCGAGGACATCCGTCTACCCTCTACTCTGAGGACATCCGTCTACCCTCTACTCCGAGGACATCCGTCTACCCTCTACTCCGAGGGATCCGTCTACCCTCTAAGGCCTCTACTACGAGGACAACCGTCTACCCTCTATTCTGAGGACACCGTCTACCCTCTACTCCGAGAAAACCGTCTACCCTCTACTCTGAGGACATCCGTCTACCCTCTACTCCGAGGACATCCGTCTACCCTCTACTCCGAGGGATCCGTCTACCCTCTAGGGCCTTTACTCCGAGGACAACCGTCTACCCTCTATTCCGATCAGTCAACCCTCTATTCTGAGGGGATCCGTCTACCCTCTACTCCGAGGGCATTGTTCGTTCCCTTTCCATTCATTCAGCCCGCCTAGCCCACTGTAGTGCCTCCTCACCAGCGTCCTCCCAAGACACTCTATCACACCATCTATACACAAAACCAACTTCCAACCTGTCCACCAACAAGGTTATGTAACACAACCGGAAGTGTCATTGCTGTAAAACGGCGAGTACAAGAAATGTCCTCTTAGGCACAGAACTGCTTACGAATTTGACAATAATTATAAACACAAACAACATTGACTTGCAAGGTTTATATTTCGTTTTGGGTTTTGTTTCTTCCTTTAGAATGTTTTCATTAAATACAATTAAACGGCATCGATTACATTATTTCCAAACATGTCATGTGTTCTTGTTTCTCGAAGTGAGATGTATCTGTGTTGTCAACTAAATCAACAGAAACGCGCAAATTCCGCAAACTTTACGGTTTTAAATATAACGCCTCGGCATTTAAAATGATTGATTATCCGTAGCGTGTATGTTATTTTAGGGTTGGTACCAATTTTGCGTATTTATACTACCTTGCGCAAAGTTAATGACCCTGAAGTAAACACATTGCCTACTGTCAGTCCGTGACACTTCGTATGCTAAATCGGCACTTGTCGGACAAACCTGTGCCTGTCTTGGCGGGGATTTATATCCTCGCCGTTGTAAGGGGATACACCGTACAGGGGCACGGCAGTGACCCAGCCCGATGACCACAACTCTTTTTGAAAAAC
This sequence comes from Escarpia spicata, assembly GCA_963995525.1. Lineage (NCBI taxonomy): Eukaryota > Metazoa > Annelida > Polychaeta > Sabellida > Siboglinidae > Escarpia > Escarpia spicata. The sequence continues at coordinate 55,886,596 of OZ023213.1, read as the reverse complement.
ATAATTTAGTTAAGACGTGCATATTTTAACGACTACTGAAAGACATTATGTTAAGTCAAAACATATTAAACAATATGCGGGAAGCAAAAAATTATTTAACGCATTTATATAACATACTTTACAATATGTAATTTAAACTGATACTGTTTTTCCCTATTTTTAAATATAACGCTGCTACTTGTGGTTGCTGAACATTCTTCAGAATCGTTTATTTCTATGCAAACAATTTCTAAAGTTGTAGAGTCTTTCGTCAGCTTTGACTACACAAAAAAGATCTACACTTGTCGACCGTCAATAAATCCGCCCTCACAGACCACGCAACAACAGAAACCACATGGTACATTGTGAGGGAGCAACACTAGTGGACGAGGAAGCCAACGTAAGAACACGACGCAGAACAGAAGCCATGAGGATAAGAAAGAACACAACACCATTCAACCAAGACGAGGAGAATGACGAAGGATCTCACATCCACGATGACGTCATACGTGACGTGTATTGACGACGTTGGTGCTACGCTGACGAAAGACTCTTACATCTACAGGGTAAAATCACGTACTGGATATGCCAAAAAGAAATTTTGCCACGTAACCTCCATCAACCACGTAACCTCCATCAACCACGTAACCTCCATCTCCCACGTAACCCCATCTACCACGTAACCTCCATCAACCACGTAACCTCCATCTCCCACGTAACCTCAATCTCCCACGTAACCCCCATC
>OZ023213.1:55838372-55880872 GCA_963995525.1 Escarpia spicata | reverse complement strand
TTGTACTTACGTACGTACTTTTTTTACGTACATATGTGAATATATGCATGTATACATGTATGCACGTATACATGCACGTATGCATGTATGCATACATGCATAAATTATATAATTTAGATTATTGTATATAATTATATATTTTCTTTAACAATTTCAATACACGATAACATATCTTATCATACGAATTTACATGTAGTTACTTTTCAATCGGCATATTTATTTGTCTGTTTCCCTGACTCCTGTGGCAAGTCAGGTACAACGCTACCTAGATTATCCTGTATGCACCTTTGTAGAATACTCTTTCACGAGAACAAATTTACTATCCTGTTGAATAAGACACCTTGACAGCGACATCAACTACAACTGTACCGCGTTACAAGGCAAAACCTTTTTATCACAACAATCGTTTCTTGCATCCTTAGATTTAAACACAAACCATATTAATCATTACTCTTTTCTTTTCCACCCGATTCCGTTTCATAAGTTTCGAGAATGAGCGGAACAACGTTTGGCGTCGCGATCCGATTGAGTCACGCGTGCACCGAGTAAGCGAGGTTACATATCTACCCGGTGACAGCAGATGAGGCCGCGAATACGACCGACGAGTACCCTCTGATGTTGGCTTCGTTTGTGCTGTCAATCAAGGCGATATCATGGCGGGTAGGGTGACGGATAAAAACGGGAGCTTCACAGAAAAACTTCAGGAAGGCCGTCAGAAATGTATTTGGGTGTCGTCGAAACGTCACAACGGGTATGCTGTACGCACCCCGCAAACATATCATCTTTTCAACAACTAACATTTTCGGAAGTTGAAATTATATTATGACCGACGTGTGTTATGTTACGTTGACAACACAGATATAGCTGATACATAGATTACTAACTACATCTCGCATTTTGTGTTGGTGTCACCACTTCTATGATATACATCAACACCTTTATAATGAATGTCAAGACAGGCTATGTGTTCAAGGGGCAATTTCAATGATAAAAAGATGCAATTTGCACAAATGATGTTTTCTTGTCAGATGTGCAATAATTGCTTGCTAGGTTATACCCATTTTCGGTGTGTTTCGATTTTAAACTCGTTTCAGCTTACCATTTAATGTCTACTGTCGCCAATTACGGCACTGCATGCAGCCGATAACAATGTCCTGGAAATCATAATTGTACAGTGTAATACTATACTTCTAATGTGTTTGTTGGCGTCTGTGAGGAGACACACCTACAATGACCCAAAGTTTAGCGTATTAATGTATAGCAATTGGCTGATTTATGGGAGGGACATCGTGCCATGTCTCCATTTGGGTCCGGGCTGAAATGGTAATCGGCTAGCCAAACGTAAATAGCACACTTTCACACAGTTGAAGTTCCTTCCACGGCCTTCGATACGAGATTATTGTTTTTGTGTGAAGGATTAATTCATTTACGAAAGAATCAGAGGGAAAGAGACCAGCTTAGCATAAATCGCAGTTACACATTTCTTGTGAATTTAAAACGAGTTTAATTTGATGTTATTGTTATGCCGTAAATATGCTTCTTCCAGTGGTGAACTATTCTAATTTCAAACGGCACAAAAATCGTATTTAGAACACATTTGTATATGAAAGATAACGACAGAAACGCGTGGTGGATGTGTTGTATCCTTCAATAAACAAGATATAATACTTATAGGCTACATTAGGTGTGGCGATGTTTCTTGAACAAAAAGCGAACGACGAGGAAGCGACTGGAAAGACTGGTTAGTTATGAAGTTGTGTTCACGATTTCCCTGTTTTAATAGTTTCCGACCTAAATGTGCGAAAGGTGCGTTCTTATACAGCTCAATATCCAGTCCTCAGGACAGCTCAAAGCCCTTTACACTCGACTCCCTGGAAGACATGTTCAATCGAACACCATCTCGACTTCTCTGGGAAGCATCCAACCACGCTGCAATTAATGCGCGTAGACTATTCGTACCCAAATACCCGCCACTGTCTATATCCAGGTACTCATTCATACATCAGTGTGAACTGGAGCAACCTACAGTGAACGAACTTGCCCAAGGTTCGACGTTGCAGAACAGGATTCGAACCCGGGTTCTCTCAGTCGAGTGTCCGAAGCTCTAGCCACTGCACTACTGCGCTCCATGCGTATGAAGACGTGATGGCTGACATTTTAAGTTGCATATCCTTTTAGATGGAATAATTATGACACATTACGTTATGCATTCTAAATGTATTAATACTTGCTGTGTATCAGTCGGTAACCAATGGCAATCGTTTCCCTGTATAGGGATAAGGAATATGTGTGGTTCACTGAAGTGGGTGTGAGAAAATTACTACCCAAGGTTGGCTGCGCAGGAGAGTTGAAAATGTAGACCTGATAGAGGTGCGAACAGGGCTTACAAATGAATGTTGAATCGCTTATTGATATGTGTGTTACCCAGTTATAATTTGACAAGTTTCGACAAATATTATCGATATTTTAGATATAAAACAAGGACTCCTAAACGTTTGATTTAGTTTCTGCACATATCTCTTTGTAGACGTGAACGCACACTGAGATTCCAATTCGTCCTAATGACGTGTTTGTTTAGCATGTTTACATTGGGTGCGTTGCACAACTGTGACTATGTCTCATCCTACCCGTTCGCGTAACGTCGAGCGGCAGGATGAAAGAATAGCATCGTAAACAAAACACTACTTCCAAGGGTTCCTATCCAAATTAGCTGTGATTGATATCACAGGGGCGCCCGTCAGCGCTCCGTTGTCGGCGAGCAACACGTGTTTGTTGGCCTCAAATAGCAGCATCCATAATTTCTCACCGATTAAACCGTCTCATACAAAGATGCTGAGATAATGACCGGCGTTCCAATTAACTACGCGTCGCCCGCTCGCCAAAGACAAATTAGGTCAGTCGTGTTTATGATGCCGGGTGTGTTTACACGGCTTTGAACCATGCTGGGTTGAACTATCGCATGGCAGCGCCGTTTTGACATCCAACACTGCGTCTTTTTGAATGGAGTCAAATATTTTTGTGTTACCTGTTGGGATGTGACGCGAAAACTCGGCGTGACGCCACAACGCAAAGTAAACTAGAAAACGCAACGGATCGAAATAATTAATTGCGTTTGCCAGTCTGCAGCAGCCGTTAATCGAGTAACTAATGTTGTTCTTGGTAATCACTTCTTACAAAGACTAGAGGGGGTTCTGGCTTGCTAAAAATAAAGAAAACATGCATTTATCTTCGAACTGTTGTTGCACACTTTGAATACCTAAGTAGCCTACTTAATTATGCTAGCACGTGAAGTTTCAGCCATTCCTTTACAACATGAAGTTGCCTACCATATATGGAACATTGTATTTCAAACGCCAAACCCACAACATAATAAAAACAATTTAAAACAATGCTCAGTGATATATTTTTTATATTTATTTGTGTTTTCTGTTAATTTAATTGAAAAAAAAAAAAAAAGGTTTTTACATTATTCACAACTAACCAGTGAGCAAATCCTAACGTACCAGTTGCCTTATGGAATTAAATGCAACACACATGCGCGAGCGTTGACACGCACGCACGCACGCACGCAAACAAGAACACTCTGGCAGACCTGTACATTCGAGCGACATGTCGATTTCTCTGGAAAGCACTGAGCTATGCCGCTATTATGGCAAGAAGTATATTCCCCCCCCACTAACTCACTCTCTCGCACGGTCACGCTTACGCAGACACAGACACAGACACACACGCACACATACAATTACGTATGCACGCGTATTTAAAAAAATAACATAATTATAAATTCACGTGTGTTAATATTTCTTTAGTCAATAATGCACTGAAGTAAATGCGATGAAGCACCACAATGTTTCATATGTTTCGTTGCCTAACACATTACAGTCACCTCTGTAAATGTTAATGGCATTCCAACAATAACACTTAATTACGGATTCAGTCACCTTAACATATAAGTATTCCTCTCAAGTGTTATGAATCTCCACGCGTACATATAGCCTTACAAACAGCACCCATCAAACGGAGAACCTATGCAGGACGACGGTTGTTGAAAAAACACTAGACTACGTAATTGAAAAAAAGCAGCACACATCGTCGTGGAGTAGCAGACAAGTCTCTGCACACCTGGCACGTCGTTAGTACGGGTCGCTATTTGATCTCGTCTTAGATAAGGCACACAATCAATTATAACCAACGGCACATAGTCTCATATTCGGTGCGGAACTCGAAACACATTCACGCTGTTGCACATGAAAGAGAACCAGAAATAGTGCAATTACGACCGGGATGTCTTTGGCACATCTCGGAGTGTGTGTACGTGCGAACACGTGATAGTATGTGTATGCATGCATGTGTGTAAACAGGAACGACGGCGTACAAGCGTGCAGGCTAGTTTGTCGTCAGGCAAGCAGATAGAAAATATATAATTTGGTTAAATGTTGCATTGATGACGATGATGATGATACTCACGCGCGCACGCGCGCACGCGCACACGCGCACACGCGCACACGCGCACACACGCACACACGCACACACGCACACACGCACACACGCACACACGCACACACGCACACACGCACACACGCACACACGCACACACGCACACACGCACACACGCACACACGCACACACGCACACACGCACACACGCACACACGCACACACGCACACACGCAATACTCGTTGTATGTTCACAATATGTCCTGATAGTGGAGAATTGTCAAACAATAGTCGTATTGCTATGCTACTGGCAAGAAGTAAGCCTATTGTGTCAGCGTCTACTCCAGGTTGCCAAGCAACTTGATCCATGACGTAGGGGCGAGTTTCCCCAAGTATTCGTCACGCGCGAGTGGTTTCTACGCGTGTTGCTAGTTACATTTTACGTTGCGCTCTGTTGATTTACGCTAAGATCCACAAAGAAACCTTGACATACGGGGTATTTCGAAAAAATAAAGGGATTATGTTTCATTCGTGGGTTCATAGATTAATCCCTGAATGGTTGCTTGCCCAATTAAACATACATACATACATATAAAACAAACAACCATTCTTTAAATGGTCGTGTTCAAGCATTATTTGAACCAACCGCAGCTATACACATACATGATACAAGACAAAGCAAACTGTTCTATGGTAAAAAGACAAACACCACCCTCCGACTGCTGTCAATCACCGTCAAGGGTATAAAAACGTGGAACAATTTACCAAATTAATTGACTCAGCTTCCAAGTTTAACACAATTTAAAAAAGCAATCAAGTTGTCATTACTTTCTACATATTTGTGAATTGTTAATTGAAGGTGATGTTTTGTTAAACCCATGTAATAGTAACACAAGCACTATATTAAACAGTCTATATATGAGTTGTGAATATTATTTTGTGATTTATTTATAATTCCTGTTGTATTTATTCAGTTTTCATAGTTCGAGTAGGGCATAGCAACACATAAGTCTATGACTTCAGCTATGTCCTTTTAGCAGCAGCAGCAGCAGCAAACCATACTGTGCATGTATTATGTTGTTGTTGTTGTTGTTGTTGAATAAACGTTCATTCATATACATATAATAAATAAATAAACATATATATGTATATAATATATATACACTGTATATATATATATATATATATATATATATATATATACACTTTACATGCATATTATTTGTAGTATTGTTATATACATACACACAAATATACAAATACGCTGTCAATCGAACCATCGTCTAGTTTATTATTTTATATATAATAATCCTACACGATCCCCATAAAGATTGGTTTGAGAAAAGCACGTGCACACACCACGTCGGTTGTGGAGCGGCTCACAGAAGACAATGCTAGTGGACGTGGCTACGCGTAGCGACATTAACTAGGCTCATTAGTGAAGCAGAGGACGTGATAGTAAATACTGCACAGTTTGAAGGTTTACGTCTCGACGAAACAATAAAGAAATAATAATTGGAATTCGTAAAGTTATAATATCTTTTTTTTAAATCGGCTTGAAGAGAGTGAAGAGATATTTAAGAATTGTAACTCAAATATATTTCTTGTGAGTGCGCGTGCGTACTTGCATGTTGCATGTCCGCGCACGCGATCACCGTACGAGACATAACGCCCGAGGTGTGTGTCATATTAATCGATTAATTATATCGTCCCCCCTCATTACACTTCCCAGGGCGCGAACCCGGGTGATTTACTGAGCGAGGACATCGGATATGCTCCGACCACCCCGGGGGTGATTATGTTTCAATTACACAACTTTGAAACGTGAGTTTCAGCGGTAATATTTCTCGTGTTGCATTCACGAAATGACTGTCTTCTCGGCTCGGTGGGTCAAGCTGATTAACTCCGCCGGTGGAGGCGATGTAGACGGCGAGGGGTGAGTGGCGGGCGGTCTGACTTCGTGTCACTGCGGATATTGGCAGACAGATGGCGGTTAGACGTAAAGTTGTCGTCTTCAGCAGTTGACGGTTTTTATTAGAATATTGCTCTGGGCGGTTGGCTCGGCTGTTGTTAAAATGTGAACAATGTGTTGTGGTAAACGTGCGACTACTAGAGATTAAGCATATTTTAGTACAGCATGGCAAATACGTTTGCAATTAAAAGAGCTTGTGGCAAGTTGTTATTTAAACCATATAATAGCAATATTAGGAGACCCGCGTGATGGCACCGCTTTGTCTGTGCCGTCTCAGCCGTACGCCCAGGCGCGGTTGACATAGACATGTATACGACTGAAATTAGTCGTTTCTAAAATTTGTGGATAACTGCGACAATAACACTTAATTAGTATATTACTTAACAAATTGACATTGCGAAATTATAGGTAGAAAATTTACGTGCCATAATTAGACTATTGTTTCTTTTGGTATATATATACATATATATATATATATATATATATATATAATGTGTTTACATTGTATATATATATATATATATATATATATACATACAGAGTGTTTACAATATATATATATATATATATAAATATACATACAATGTGTGTACAATATATATATATATATATATATATATATATATATATATATATACATACACACAATATGTGTACAATATATATATATATGTATATATATATATATATATATAATTGTACACACAGTACGATGAGCGTTAACCTGACACAGACTAACTGGCGTGTACCATACAAGAACACCACGGCGTTACTGCGGCGTTAAGTTATTAAATCTGAGTTAAAAGGTAATTCATCAACACATTGCTTTCATAATTGTCTACAATAGCTACCCTGTCCCAACAAATGGTCGTCATATTTCGCGTTCTTTAGTTTTGCATGTTTGAATAGTTTCCTTGATTTCAAATTGCATGTATTCATAGACACATACCATGTTGCAGTTGTAGCGGCTAATGGTTAATCCTTCGACGAAAAGGAACTGGTCTTGAAACGGGACATAAACCACAGTTCTATGGTTAAACTATAAACAGAAAGGTACAATGACAAATGGATGGATGGAAACACTCGCAAGATACGAATGAGGCTTGACCTATCAACCGACACCAGACAATCGCCGACATTATGGCTATAGTTGCAGTGCATATTGTAAACAATTGGCTGTTACTGGGAATATTTTCGCAAAAACAAATGTTGGACCTGCATTTAGTACAACGTTGACCATGTGAAGGTGTTTGTTGGTTTACAAGATCAGGCAGCTTCTGTAATTTGTTTAGTTATTTATTATACAAGGAAAGGAATTAGTTAAAATTCAGCTGATGAGACAGTTTACATTTTCATCACAAGTCTTGAGGAATTAATTAAAGTTCAGTCGTGTTTTGGCCAGTTACAACTAATTAACCGAAATTTGATACTGTTAACACAAGTCTTGTATTGGCCAGTTACAACCATTAACCGTAACCCATTTTTATACGGGAGTCAGCATATAATCGTCGTTGACATACTACTCTTGTGGGATGCCATTTAAAAATACACCTTAATTTTTAAAGTGGCTTTTTTGTGCGTTGTTTCAGTAAAAAGAGGATACATGAAACAATTTGAAACGATACAAAATTATTTAATTTGTACACATACGTTAAATCGTGAGTGAAGTATTTTGTCAAATTGCTGCTATTAAATAACTGCTGGTACAGTTATTTAATTTTCAAATCATAATAACTGATTACAATAGGAACAACGATGAAATAAAAATTTTACTACTACTAATTATAATGATTGCAACAAAACTACGCACACCCACACACTCGCACGCACGCAAACACGCGCGCGCGCGCACACACACACACACACACACACGCACGCACGCACACACACTGTACTAAGTTTTTTTGGCGCAGAAAATAAAAATATATGTTGTCTTAGTATTATTTCCAGGAAGTATTGTATATATATATATATATTTAACATGACAACATTTATATCATCGTGGGAACCGTTAGTGAAGGCGTACATTCTCTAAATCACATTATGGACACAAACGGAATAGCCGCTGTAGTCAAAACACAATGTATTTCATATCGCAACGAAACACCAACAATATAAATACAGTAATTATGAATACAGCCTCTTCAACGCGGTATCTTTATCATGATCGTTTTCTCGGACAGTGATTGGCATATCACATTATCACTATCGCGTTCTCGAATCTCATGTCGCGCGATAACACAACGTGAAACAAATAGAATGGGGCAGTCGATTCGGTGGCCCGGCCTCATATTAGCCGATAGTGACGGAAGACATTGATAGAATCGTCGCCGGTCTGTATGTCATGTCACTCAATCGCGACAGGCGCGTCGACAATAAATTGGATTGCATTTTATGAATCCTATCCTATTGCTTTCTGTCTGCATCAACCCCTTATGGAGCCCAGAAACTATTTGTATTTCGTGTCATCACACCGAGGATATCGGTTCTTATGTCTATTCGCCATTTTGTATTGAATGTTCTTAATACTAGAATAGTTATTTTCAAGATACGCTGCCAGCCAAAATTTCGTTTAATAAGCCCGGAACAGACTTCGCCTTTTGAGTGTTGCTCCCGCGAACTGCTCAAATTATCAACAAAACATTCAAATTGCCACTTATTGTGGCGTGTTATCAACTTGATTAAAGCTAAGTTTGTCATTGTATTTCAGCGATACATTAATTTTCAGAAAGTCATATCCAACATAATAAAGTAGTTATTCTGCTTAATGTCTCCTGCAGTGTAGAACTATCGTGAGTAAACAAGACAATTTAAGACGTTCTTTGTATGCGCACGCACGCCAGCACGCACGAAAATATAGTATTACGCACTACGCGAACACACATTTCTTTTTTATCCTGGTACTGCAATATATTGTCATAGAGAAACGACGGAGACCAAACATTAAACACATTATGTTGACAGTTATGTTCACACAGTGACAATAATGACGTCTCATGTGGACGCTGCCGATTCCCCGGGCAGCGGTTAGCCTAAGTGACGACCAGTTTACGTATTCCTCATCAATTCGATTTATTTATATCCTCTTGTTTATCGCTCAGAAAAACCGCTCCAATCTAGTTCCATTGCGACAAGCTGGCTTGTTTGCTCAAATGTATATATACTTTTAAAATAATGATCTTATTACTATGAAATACGTTTTTAGCCAGATAAAACTTCGGTGAATAACTAACAAACTTACTCCAATTCTATATACAGTTGTACTATGTAACATCTAGATATTCACAGTTTTGCAAGTTATCGGATCTAACGATTATTACAACTAACTCTGCATATTAGTTTTAAAGCTACACCACACACACACACACACACACACACACACACACACACACACACACACACACACACACACACACACACACACACACACACACACACACACACACACACACACACACACACACACACACACACACACACACACACACACACACACACACACACACACACACACACACACACACACACACACACACACACACACACACACACACACACACACACACACACACACACACACACACACACACACACACACACACACACACACACACACACACACACACACACACAAATGCACACACACAAATGCACACACACAAATGCACACACACAAATGCACACACACACACACACACACGCACACGCACACGCACACGCACACGCACACGCACACGCACACGCACACGCACACGCACACGCACACGCACACGCACACGCACACGCACACGCACACGCACACGCACACGCACACGCACACGCACACGCACACGCACACGCACACACACACACACACACACACACACACACACACACACACACACCACACACATACACACACACACACATACATACATACGTACATACGTACATACATACATACATACATACGTACATATAATTCACATTTTGACATCATTGAACATGTTATGCGACGGGCTAAATCAAACGATGAGGGAAATGTAAACCTACAACTTACTTTATATATTAGTCACCCATCACAACATCAATAATAATAATAATAATACTGATAATGATAATAATAATAATAGTAGTAATAATAATAATAAATAATAAATAAATAATAATAATATTAATAATACACTTGTGTACAGTTCACGAAACTGAGCTGAGAGATGCAGTAAACAAAAGTCTTTAGGCAGATAAGTTTAACAGGGACGCCCACAGGTCATCGTTATAAAGTAACGAACCTGTTTCGCGAATGCCAAATTCAATTCAGGAGAGAGTTTAAAGGTCCTTAATCAGATGGTTTGCCCATCGCCAGTCCGGTTCTTACCTGTCCAGATGTGTAACGTGTTAATAGTTTAACTAGTGTACACAGTCTGTTTAACAAAGAATGCTTATTTGTTTTTAATCGTCCAAAAAACATTGATCGTTATTTCGGATAAAGCTGGCGAAAGCCAATTGCGCAGTCGACCTCCTGCGCCATTTCGGTAACGTGCTTTACGCGAGATCGGCATTCCACGCACACGAAAACAATGACAACATATACACGCGCTTTGGAGTATCAAGGTGATTATTCCCAAGTAGTACACTATCGCAGTTGGCAATATGAACGCGGGCACTTGTGTGAGTGTCGAATACGGACCCACCTCGATTTTGTCGTTGTAACTTAAATTTTGCTTAACTATGATACCTCGGTGTGTTAGTTCTATCATTCAACATCATCTCAGGCATATTTATATTCGAAAATATTGCGTCTTAGCGCACGTTTGAAGCCCGAATAGCAACCAACGAGCGATATAGCAGTGTATGTTGATACAAACTGGGGCGCTAGTTACTCCTCAAAAGTGCGCTAAGGCACAATATTCTTAAACGTAAATATGACTGGGATAATGTCGAATGATGGAATTAACGAACTGATGTTTCAAAGTTAGGCAAATTTCAAGTTATAATGGTGGGTAAGGATTCGACACAAGTTGATAGTGAACTCTACGAGCACATCACTGCCACTGCCACTGGCGAACGTCTACAGTCAAGACGAGTCGACTCTAAATCACCGTACCTGCCAGAGATTCAGTCAGAGAGTGACGACGAGCTTATTATTTGATATGTATTGTATTTGGTTACGCTGGATCATGTTAATAAGCTATGATATTGCGACAATACATATTATTACGAGAGTAATTGATGTGAACGTGCGAAATGGCAAGTAACACTGGTTAGGCTGTAGGCTCCTGTTGACCGTGCAAGTAACTTAGTAAGGGAGCATCCGTAATTTCGTGCAACAAAAGGTCAAACCGGGGTATTATATTTGTGATTGTAATTATTAAAACATTGTTTTATGACTCACGTTTTGATACTATTATTGCAGAATGGTTTTGATTTGCATTGTATTTAAGATTTTTATATGACAACCATGATGCCTGGCTATGGTCTATGTAATGCATTAATTGGTATCCTGTGATACCTTTCAACTGACATATGCCAGCAATTTTTTGTGCATTTACCAATATTTATATATTCTCTTCACAGTAATATATGAATACAAATACATAAAGGATGTTTATGTGATGTCATGAAGTTGGGAGTTCTGAATTTTTATATTGCTAGCTGCCACATTGCAATCCATGAATGAGAACGAGAGGGGGCAGAAGAGGAGCTAGAGGCGGTCACCCGGGTCAGACAGACACAGGGAGGATACGTAGTCAGCGGGAGGCCCACATTTCATGGAACCAGGTAATTTCAAATTAATAACAATCAACCAAATATAAGTTATCCACACATTTTAATGTGCACATATAAATATACATTTGTTTTCGCATTTTGTTACACATTTTAATAATAACATCTTGGATATTGAAAACTAGAAAGACTTCTGCACTTGCATATTAAACCCACAGTGTATCAACACAGACGTATTAATTCACCTGTAAAATGAGATTAGTAAATATGGCAGTTACTCAGAAATTAGTTTATGAAATAAACTATTCATTCTTGAAGAAGGTAGACATGCATTTATAAACCTTTGCATAGTTAACGAGGAAAATAAACCATTAGTATCACAATAATAACACCTCATTTTGCCATTTCCGACATTCACCTTGACCATTCACCTTGACCGTTCACCTTGACCATTCACCTTGACCATTCAACGTTCAACGTTCAGGCAGAACCTTAACATGTCAAACATGACTATGTGTACTAGTTACACATGACAGACACAAACATGAATGTGTATACTGAAAAAAAAATGTTATGCACTTTACTGATTAGCAGAAATCAAATCAGTCTATAATATTGACTAAGATCAGGAGTCATTGTAATGGAAATGAACAATTTTAAAATGATGTAAGAATGAAGAATTCATAAAGAAAAATAATAAATTTATCCCTCTTTGGAAAAAGAGAGCACATACCACTAATGCTGTATCAATCCCCACCCTCCCCGGAACAACCCCAGTGAACACTGACTGTTCCCAAAATATCAACATGCATATATGCAGCTGTATGTAGAACATGTCTTGCTGCATCGTGTCTTGTGAAATGCAGCGGGTCCTTCAAGAAACATTATTTTATATTTACTTATTATGATACGCCGTAATTATTTCTTACAGTACTACAGGCTGCTTGTTTTTGTTAAATGAAAATATGTTACAGATTCCCCAGTGCGGATGGGGTGTACACTGGCTTTCAGATCTGTTTGTTAGCTTGACTGACTGGAAAGCTGTGTAGAACGCAGGTGGCTCGACATTCGAGTGTGGTGACGCCTGACTAGCTCTGTTGTTGGTGGGTGCCAGGGTCTGGCAGATATAGGTAACAACTCTCGGGTGAAACAGGTTCAGTGTTAAGCATTCTTCGGTGAACTACATCGGTTTGTGTATCGATGACATGGCTGTATGAATTCGCGGTCTTCGATAGTAAAGCTTCCTGACGTTTTGTTGTACATCCGTTTGTACCTATATAACAGACACAGTAACTATCGGCTCTGACACGAATTATATTTTACTGTGACGACACATTTATCAGAAGTCAATAATACATGCTATTTGTCTTCAATGCATCTATAATTTCTAGATGATTGTTATGTACAACTCAAGTTAGTGATGTCGTAATGGCATTGGAAGACTTTTCACGTTTGTCAACAACAATTTGTTGATACACTTCTTAGCTTAAATCCTCAAGACTCTAATATATTTGTCATGCCATGTGTCATTATCTTGTTATTATGATTGGACACGTCTGCCAGGGAATAAAGTGTATTTGTCATGCCATGTGTCATTATCTTGTTATTATGATTGGACACGTCTGCCAGGGAGTAAAGTGTAAAGCGCTTTGAGCAGTCCTGAGGCCTGGATACTACGCTATATAAGAACTTACCTTTACTAACCTTTTTATCACTGGTTTTTATTTTCATAAATCATTTACACTGATTTTTCATTTTTGTACTGACTATGTTATAATCAACACTTGAGTAAAATAAAGGTAAGTTCTTATATAGCGCTGTATCCAGTCCTCAAGACTGCTTGAAACTTTTACACTTTACTCCCTGGCAGGCCAGTTCTGTCGAACAACATCTCAACTTCAGTCATCGTGCAATTACTGCAGGAAGACTATTAGTTCACAAATACCCACCACTGTCTATAGCCAGGTACCATACAGCTGAGTGAACTTGAACAGGAGTGAACTGGAGCAAGTATCGTGATTGTATGTACATGTCATTCTCATTATCCGGTCATATGTATTTGTTTAGACACTATTGTTTTGTGAGTTGTAAACACAGGAGGCATTGTACAAATTACCATTCATTCTCAACTTTGTATTGTTATATTTGTAACAAAGATTCGTAATATAATTATTTGTTTTTGATAATGTATACGTACACATGACATTTTTTCAAGTAAACCTTTCGTAAGTCTGTTTACATTTTGTGTGTGCATGTGAAATAAAATATTTGTCAAGTAAATTTTTTTGGCAAGTTATAAGCATAACAGACATTGTACAAACGGCAATTCGAATTTAATATCTTACTGGTACTACAGCGTTGTTAACAAAGAATCATAATAAATGATATAAATATTTATTTTGGATACATAGGTATGACATTTTCTTCCCAAGCTGTATTTGTCTCATTGGTTTACATTTTACGGGCATGTTGAATAACAAATTGTTATGTGATAATTGTCTAGTCAGTAATTGTTGTGAGTTGTAAACATGCAAGACATGCATGATACAAACTAAAATTCACAATTTATATCACAGTGTTGTTTTTTGTAACAACGAATCGTAATAGAAGTAACTGTTTTGTTATACTTAGTCTATTTCAAACTCTTCCTACATAAAATGTTCCTTTCATTAGTATACATTTCGTGTGCATGTGATGTGTACGTGATATTAATTTTTTTAATGTTATACACAATATGAACAGTGATTGTACGTGTATTTGTATTGTTTGAACAGTGATTGTACGTGTATTTGTATTGTTTGAACAGTGATTGTACGTGTATTTGTATTGTTTGAACAGTGATTGTACGTGTATTTGTATTGTTATCATTATTTTGTATTCAATCGCGACATAAAAGGTTATTGTTTTGTATTGTAATAGAGTTTCAATAACATGTTTTTACATTGTTTTTACTTCACATGGATTTCTAGCAACAATATACAATTTCACGAGAACATCCATTACTACAAAATCGTCATGCAGACAAACACAACTATCACGTGGTTGTCCACTGCAGTCAGTACCAGTATCAGAATGTGGTGATGACACACCTCAAGTTCTGAAAATATGGTACATGTATTAATAGTCAGCACTGATTGTTTCTAACACTAGTAACACTAATGCATCTGTACTGCAATGAACGACCACCAACAAACATGGCCAGTGCACACATGAATCGGTCACCTCCCACCTATACATGTCATGGCCATTTTCACGGAATTGAGGGCGATGGTTTTCCGAACATAAATTGAACTTTGTAATGTTCAATAGTAATA
Source organism: Escarpia spicata (assembly GCA_963995525.1). Classification (NCBI taxonomy): domain Eukaryota; kingdom Metazoa; phylum Annelida; class Polychaeta; order Sabellida; family Siboglinidae; genus Escarpia; species Escarpia spicata. The sequence continues at coordinate 55,865,444 of OZ023213.1, read as the reverse complement.
CAAAAGTAATACTAATAAATTAATTACTATGCTTCGTAATTACTGTTACATTGTTTTCTATGACATTGTGTTTTTGTACAAACTATTACGTCAATATCTGTACTCGTTATTATTACATATTACTATTTCCCCGGCCCAGGCCTGCTGTCATATGCGACAGTTACGGCGGCACACTGTAAGCACAAGCACAAGCACAAGCACAAGCACAAGCACAAGCACAAGCACAAGCACAAGCACAAGCACAAGCACAAGCACAAGCACAAGCACAAGCACAAGCACAAGCACAAGCACAAGCACAAGCAACCTTGCCTAGGGTAATTCTTGGTGTCCGGGTCCACGTCGGTTTCCTCGTTATAACTACATGTTTGCTTAAATTGCGCTCTTGAGGCCCACAGTGCGACCCGGTTTGCACCAGTCTGCGCCGCAGTGAGCGACGTGGCAGCGTATGTTGATGCAAACCGGGTTGCTCTTTGGGAGTCACAGTACGACGAATTATACGTGATTGAGGCTGAATAATTCGAAATTACTAACCTGTCTGGAAAAATCGTTGCGAACGCTGCAGCCTGCAGTGCATGTGTTCTTTCAAATTGTGACGACTCCACTTCAGCCCTAACTGTCTCCTGCTCTTTCTTTTGGCAGTTTGGATTATGTCTCGTTCCATAGTCGGTCCCCCATATATCTCTCCAAAATATAAATACACCTTCATACGCGGATACTGTCTTATAATTATTTGCTTTTCTAATTTATCCCTGCCTAATATCAGATTTGTACGAGAAATAGTGACCGTTCCATCTGTAAACAAACATGGCCGCATCTCGTACAACCTTGCGATCACGTAACTATCCAAGCCGATTCCACCGAAAGGGTCATGTCCAAATTTAAATAAATTTGGAAAGTTTCGATTCCTCAAGTCGAAACCCGGAACGAAATAGTCCGCAGTTTTTCTATTAATTTCAACAAGACGCGGTAATACATGTACGCAAACAAACTAGGATTTATTAGTGAATTCGTCATAGATTTGCTTTTCCTGAAATTAGTTTGAAACTCAAGGAGCAAAACAATCGAAATAATTGGGTATTTTTAAAACCCACTGTACGCATATTACTTTAACCATTCACATACACTACAAATGTGAATGTCAACGAACCTGATATGGACTAAATCAATTAAGGGCGGTGTTCTATACGTCTGTGTGGCTAACTTACATGTGCTACACGCATCTCGTTGTTCAGCGTCTCGCAAACAGCGGGGCTTTATTAGATGAAACAGCGGCTTGGATCGCGAGAGCACGTAGTTCGATCACTCCCTCGACGTTGTCTTAAGTGAATGAACGTTTCCGTTAAATAATGACACGAATCGTGAATGACGTTTGGCGGATTAACAAATCCCACCGGAGCTCTGTTTGGAGAGAGTGCTAACAGTGATCTATGCGCCTTATAGCCCACAATGCGGTAAGAATCGTTAGTTGTGAAACGGACATTTGGGCGTGACAAAGTGACATACTTCGATTTATGTTACGGGCCCGCAACATCACTGTCATATACAACTCTAAGAAAGAGTCTATGACATGGTTAGTGCAAGTTCTAATTTGTTTTATAAAAACAACGTCTAGTGAAATAAAACACCTTCACAAAATATACATGTATAAAATCGATATATTCGTTACTGAATGTGATAATTCACAGTAATCTAACAGCTGAATGGTTTTAAAACAATTATGCCATTTTTGTGACGTAAACAGCGCAAGTATCCCAGTATGCACGGGGCGCGTACGTTTTCACGAGATTTGTAAGAAGATTGCGACATTTGGAGTAACAGTAGAAACACGAACAACAATTGTACCCATTGTTCACCGCTGACGTCATTTCCGGGTCCTCCCTCCCTAACAAATCTCGTTTCCATGTGGTAATTGCAACGTTCAGCTATGGCGTATGCCATAGGTCTGACAATGTTAATTAATTTGTAGACGAGCGTTGAGGTCGATACAATTAAAGAATTATTTGTTTCTCGATTTATCTTGAACTCTCAACTAGCTCCGTATCTTTTAACACATGAAAACCGTTGTACATTTTAAGTCTGTTCCATAAAACACTAACTGCCCTCTTATCATGTTGGCACATGTGTTTAACCGAATTGTTTTACGACAAATGTGCAAGGAGTATTCACAGGAGTATTATGAATTCCGAAAATTGTATGCATCGATTGAAATAATACTACATGAATCTAGAACAAAGTGACCGAGGAAGAAAAAACAGGAAACACGCGTTAAGTTATCGCTAAAGCTAATGTCATCAGACAGGTGTACGATTGTTAGCAGAAAGGTCGCTAAATAAGCTGTACTCAGTCCCAATTGTCGGTAAGGTGTGTGGGAAACAGCTAACTTCAAAAGAACCCGTGGGTAGGGAAGCTTGCCTCCGTAGTGAATGACAATAACAGGTGTTTAGAGACGGAATACTTTGTGTACAATTATTGGAACAGTTTTCGGGCGCTACATTCAAATTGCGACCACTGTTTCTGGTTATAAGACAATCTGGCGGGCCGTGGACCTTCAACATAGTTATTCTATGAGAACATAATATAAAAAAAGAGGAACAGACTTGCTCGCTTTAATCGCAGAACGACGCTGTACGGGGATTCGCCGTGGCTCGTTGGCAATCACCCTGGGCTTGTTTATCAGTGCCACTGAGGGCGTCAGCGAGAACCTATCGCTTGCACAGTGGGCAAAAGTAATCACAATTCGTCGAGATAGCTGCGCCAGTGTCGCCGGCGCGCTGACAACGTGGCTAGAATGATCTAGATCGGACAAGTGACATGGACGCCAATCGACTTCTATGTACGAGTCCGTCTCTCGGCAAAGTGCGCAGACAAACCACACTTTGTTTCTCTTGGTTAAACGCAGTTTTTATTATTTGAAATTCTGCACAAATCCGTATTTCGTTGGTTAAGAGTAGCATTCTGTCCAATCGAGTGTTGCCCTCTGTAAAGTTCCAACATATATCTTCATTAAAAAAAATTAGCTTAGTTTAGTCGGAGAACTATGAATTTTGTTGTTCGACCGCTATGGCTATAAGTTCGTCATTGAAATTTTTACTTCAGTGATCAATACAAGAAACTGAACATTTTTTCACGGATTTTACATTTGAAGGTTGTCCGTATTAAAACGCCAGACAGTCCAAATTCCGTGTCATTGGTCTGTTATATAAGGGATCTCTGTTTACATTTTGTTTAGGCTATTGTCTACATGCCCATAAGATGAACGTGATAGTTTAGCAGTTTTAAATGCAAATATCAAAAACTATATATGAACAAAATTAATGCAGGTTAACATGCCTCGCTCCCGCGTACGCACGAACGCACCACGCATTCACACATGCTCGCACGCATGCACGCACACAAACACGCACACGCACGCACGCATACACACACACACGCACACACACACACACACACACACACACACACACACACACACACACACACACACACACACACACACACACACACACACACACACACACACACACACATCACACACACACACACACACACACACACACACACACACACACACACACACACACACACACACACACACACACACACACACACACACACACACACACTCTCTCTCTCTCTCTCTCTCCCTGGCTCTATGGTACGCCGCATCATTCGTTCGACGTTTCGCCCTTCCGCGGCTGAGTCGCCGGGCTATTCGGCGACAGACGAAGGCGGACCTCATTAGGCATATTTAGACACATTACAATGTCATTAGTCGATGTTCGCCTGACCGCTGTCACATAAATAACAACTTCTCTGTCGGACTGCCGTCTACCGTTGACCTTGAAACCCCTTGAGTCACGGCGTCAACTCGTTGTTTCAACGTCACACCATCTGTCTCTGTGTACACGACTCATTGTCTACTCTCTAGATCAATTGTCAACCTTCGTATTGTTACTAAGTCCCTGCATCTGTGGCTGTATCCACAAATGCACATCAATGTGAAAATGACCGATGTTATTCAACGCAAGAATTAATTTTAACATGTCGATGAACGGTATGTTTTTATTTGACTTCTGATATCAATGCCGCGTCTGTGTATGCACCTTCTAAATGTTCCCTTTGTATTTGTTTCATATCCAATACACACCGCATACTCGTATTCAGTGAAAGGCAACACAGTGAAAATATAGATTCGCTATATGAAGGGGAGAGATTTCCATGAAATGCTACAAATATAAAAAAATCTTTCAAGTCTGTCTGCCTGTTATAGGATCCTTATTGTCACGACGATATCTTTCATTTAAAACACCTTCATTTATTGATTTAGCCCATCAGGAGTCAGTGTTGTTGATAGTCATGTTTGTTGAGTGTGACTAACTTAATTATCTAACATGAATTTTTCAGTGATCTTATTACGCAATATAAACCTTATGTGTTTAATGTTTGTGCGATTGATGGCATTAACGTTTTGCTTACTATTTCATTTGTTTATATACGAATGCATTTAATCTGTAAATATTTACTTAAAATAATCTAACATGTGAACATGTTGCGTAGTTTTTAACATGTTATGCAGATTATTATTATTATTACTACATTTAGTATAATAATGTATGTTGAACAAAATTGCCCAAGTTTCGGTGCAGCGGCCGAACCAAGTTTAACACCAGGGTTCAAACCCCGGTTCCCCCGAACGACAGTCCAACACTCTAAACGCTTGACCACTGCGCTCCACATATTATCCGTTTATGTAAAATTTCACAAAGACATTTCTATAAACCAATGTTTTTGTTACGCATAAAGTGTTTCGCTGGCACGCAGGTAGACAAACTAAAAATACTTGTTGTATTGACACACTATAATTATGCACAACATAGAATCTCATAACTACACTAACACTCACATTGTATAAAGCAGCTTCCTCGGCTCGTTTGTCCGTCGTGGATCTGGGTTGCTGTCAAGTTGTATAGGGTGCGGATAGTTTAGATCCCCAAGTAATGTCCGCAGTCTGTTTAAAAAAATGCGTACTTTTTAATTGTCTAAATAAAATTTATGGTTTTGGTCGTTACGTGGGGAAACTTTGGGAACCCAATTATAATAACGAGACGACGATAAGATGATAACGAGACGACAACGCAACATGTGCATAACGTTTGTCCATTGGCATTGCATCGTACCCTTGTCAAATACATTCTCATAATTGATAACTGTCTTTCCTTATATTAGACGTTTATCCATCCTTTTAGCTAATTCATTAACCTAAGCACTCGCACGAAAACGACAAACTTGTCATGTAAACAAACCGGTGTAAAGATTGTATTTTAACCCCATACTATCTTTATCCCCCGGTCAAAAGACTATAATAATATATTGCTTCTTCCAGCGGTAATTTGCCCCCAATGTTTCAGCCAACATCACTGTGTCATGTAAACAGTGCTTTTTGGAATGATACCTTAATGGGTATTGTAACTGCCTTAGAAAAATGATTCATATCTGCATTGCCTAGTTTTAATAACAAAGCATTTAATGTGTTAGTGTATCGGTATTAGTATAATCACGCCTACAATGTGGGTCTGTTACCACAAAGAAAGAGTGTGGGTTAAATAATTATAAGAGGACCTCTCTGAAACGAATAAACATAGACAGTATTTCCCTCCGTTAAAGTTGGTTTCATAAAAAATGGTAGCGATGAAACAGTGGTTAATCGCAGTTGTAATACATAACAGGTGTGGATATTAAACTGTAGTAAACGGTTTAATACCCATGCGTTGGACGTATTACACAATAAGAAAATTGCTCAAACAACTTAGGATTACTTAGAAGAACAAAAGTGTGTATTTTGTATCCGGCGTAATGTAAACTATGCTACACAAAAGCGTGAGTAACACATTTATATTACAACAGTTGTTGGTCAAATTGGGTGTTACAAAAAGAGGGACCAAAATAGCACACGGGGGGAATTATTAGTATTTCAATCCCCCGTTCAGAATAGTGCATAGTAAATCTACCGGGGACGGGGGTAAATTTACTATGGAGTCATTTTACTCTCTACTGCACCGGTCGTAATTCCAGTCCGACGTAACCTAGAATTTTGAAGGTTAAATAGTCAGTTCCCGATTCATTCAAACCGACGGTGTAAACATCACTTTCATAGTTTGTCTGTATAAAGATATGCAAGTGCTTAAAGATTGAAAGACAGTACGAGATGTATGTTGGTAGGCTAAGTGCATATGTAGCAGTTTGTGTCCGTGCACGTATCTTTGTACAGTGCTAATAAGTATTGTTTGCTGTATGTAGAAAAACCATAGAGGCTATGTGTGTATATTTTATGCAAAATGCAGGGTGACATTTTTCTAAGTAAAGTTGGTAGGTCTAATACATTTACTGGCTCTCGATGTATGACTATTTGGGATGATAATTTGATGACGTTACCTTGTGGGATAATCAGGATATGCAGCGTTTTATAAAAATAGCGATTGAAAAATTTGGGATCGCCCTTATGTACGCATTTATGAAAGAACATCAAACATTATCGAGTAAAGATAATCTTCCAGTTTTAATAGATTTAGAGATTTCATTGTAGGTTCGGTGTGTGAGTTATATTTACTGATGGAAATTATTCGGATGGCCTTTTTCTGCAATTTAGAAAGTCTATTTGTATCAAAACCCCATGACAAAACGCTGTAGTTGAGGTGTGGCACAATTAATTAATTATACATAGTCTTTAATGTACATCCAGGTAGAAAGTGTTTTAATTTATTCATTATTCCTAGGGTTCGTGATATTTTATTATATATTTTGTTAATGTGTGGAGTCCAATCTAACGTTTCTTGAATAGTAGTGCCTAGAAAGTTGAATGTGTCTACACACTCTATGGGTTTACCATCTATTTTAACGACAATTTTATACCGGAGGTATTACGTTGTGGAAAATGAAAGAGCATATATTTAGTTTTGGTTATATTTTCAAAGAGCTTGTTTACAGATAACCATCCACTAATGTTTTAGTTCATCGTTTATGTTATCACTGACAACATTATAGTTTTGTATATTTGTATTGCACTTGAAAGAACAGAGTGGTTCGATGAGGGTGCTATCATCAGCGATTAGTATGGCCTTGAATTTATTGGTAGCAAGGTGAATATCATTTATATATAGAGTAATATCTCAAATATTTGATCATGTACAATTTTGTCAAAAACTTAGGAAATTGAGGGGAATAGTGAAATTGGTCTGTATTTATTGAGCAAAGTGTTATCATCCTTTTATACAAAGGAATTACTTTATAATAAATTTTTTTGTTTTTGTGGAAATATACCTGTGCTAAGAGATTGGTTAAGAATTAAGGACAAAGGTTTAGGAATTAAAAAATTAATTCTTTTTAGTAAAACTGTCGAAATCGAAGCCTACACTTCTCTTTGGGTCAAATTCATTAATGATTGTTACAGTATCTTCGGTTACTAGTTTGAAAGTTTGAGGGTTTTTATGGGGAATTGATTGTGCCAGTTTAGTATCAATATTTACAAAGAACTCGTTCAACTCGTGTGCAATTTGCTTCGTGTCGGTAACACGTGATCCATTTACATGTAAGTGATTTGGTTGCTTAAATTGTGTGTAGTTTTTATATATAAGTTGTTTGATGGTATCCCACGTTTTCCTAGTATTTTATTTGAATTGGTCAAATAGGTTTCCGTAGTAGATCTTTTTGGCATGTCTGATGGTTTTATTTAGAATATTTTTATATACACGAAGATTGACCGACATGGCATTGTAAGAAGTATTGTGGAGTCTGTTTTAGTTTCCGATATAGTTTATCTTTATATGTTATGGACTTAATAATTCCTGCTGTTATCCAGCTGTATTTTATTTATGTTTTTACTTGTTGTAGCGGACAATTTTAATTTGAAAATTACTTTCGTATAGGGTTAAGGTATAGCTGAGTAAGTATGCTTTAAGTAGTTCAAAATTAATGTTTGGGTCTGATTTAGTTTCTCCATAATGCATAATTGTCTTACAGATTCACAATAATTTAAAATAGATTTTTCAATGTTTGTCCTAATTTTCACATATTTCGGAGTGCTTTATTTAGATTTTAATTTGTTAAAGTTTATGAAATATGGTAGATGATCTGATATATTACTTATAAGTATCCCTGCCTGTTGTACTAACTCTAGTGGCATTTGAGATCTTCCAGTATATTTGATCGATGAATGTACACTTATTTCCGCTTCAAGTACGCGCGTAACACGTTCTGATTTCATTATCTTCTGACATAATCTACAATTTTTAATATGGCTAGTAACCTTACAATTTCAAGTTATAATTGTACTGGCTTTGGTCCAGGTCAGCCTGAATATGTCTCAGAGCTCACCAACGCACGTGATGTTGTTTTATTTCAGGAACATTCGTTAATGGAATCTCTGTTTCATAGGATTAAAAACATACCCTGTGATAACAATGTTAGCATTCTATCGCATGATGTTTCTGGAATAGATAATAGTATGTTTTTAAACGGCAGAGGGTATGGTAGATGTTCCATTTTGTGGAAAAATTCCTTGAACTGCATTGTCTCCCCAGTCATCATGAACTCTAATAGAATATGTGCAGTTATTATAACTATGCAAAGCATGTCATTATTACTTTTTAATGTGTACATGCCATGTGATACCAGATCTAATAATGATCTGTACTGCAATATTTTGATTATGAGTACATGTAATATAATGAACTGTTCCAATTTCATTATTGGAGATGATCTGAACACGTCTTTCAATCGTGTGTCTTCTAACTTTACGAAACATTTAAATTACATATGTGAACGTGAAACAATCAAGCCATGTATTGATTTTGAAGGACATAATGTTTGTTATACATTTACTAGTCCTGTGGACAATGGTACTCATGTCATTGATCATTTTCTGTTAAACAATGCACTCTTTGACCATATGTTAGAATATTATACTATGCACGATGGTGCAAATTTATCATTTCATTCGCCACTGGTTCTTACCTTGAGTTTAGATGTAAATTATTATTCACCTTCTTCTAGAAGGTACATATCTAGACTTAAATGGCAAGAAGCGTCAGACTGTAACTTAAGTCAGTACAGCAAGGTTTTAGAAAGAATGATTGACGACATATATAGATACCATGGCATTCTGTAGAATGCCGTGGTAAACATTGTCCTAGCAGGTTAACGCATTGTCATGATATTAAGATATGTCATGATTCAATAATGGATTGTTGTATAAGAGCTTGTCAAAACTCCATTCCACTTACTTAAAAACAGGGAAATTCGAAGGTAATAGCGAGTTGGAATGAGCACGTTAAACCATACAGAGAAGTGTCAATGTTTTGGCATAATGAATGGAAAGATTGTGGCTCTCCTCGCAATGCTGTTATTGCTGATGACATGAGTAGATCACGCTCTCAATATCACAGAGCAGTTCGTTTTGTATAACGTAATCAAAATACTGTTAAAAAGAAGATAATAAAAATAGGGACTTCTGGAAAGAAGTAGGTAAAGTTACAAAGAACGATAATATGCTACCCAACATGGTTGATTAAGTGACAGGAGACGAACATATTTCTAAACACTTTACTACTAAATATGAGGACATATATAATTCAATAGCCTATACTGAAGAGGATATGACGTCATTGCTACAAAACATACATAGTAAAGTAGACGCACAATGTAACGACGGTGAAAGTATTACGGTGGATGATGTTTTGAATGGTATTAGTCATGTTAAGATTAACAAATGTGATGGATATGGAATTGTAAATACCGATCACTTTATTCATGCACCTAACAAATGTTTTTCTTTCTTTGCTATCCACATCAATGGTATATCACGGGTATACCCCGGACGGTTTTAATATATCCACAATTCAATCTCTGGTAAAAACAAAGGGGAAATCAGCAAACCTCTCTGATAATTATCGAGCCATTGCTCTTAGTAGCCCTCTGTCGAAAATATTTGATTGGGTTAAAATGATAAAAAATTCTGATGCTCTTAAAACAAGTAATTTACAGTTTGGTTTCAAACCGCAAAGCTCTACAGCTAAATGTACATTTGCGTCAATGGAGACTGTGAACTATTTCCAGCAGAACAAATCGGATGTTTACGTGTTATTACTAGATGCTACAAAATATGTTAAACTGTTTAACTTATTGATGGAAAGAGGAATGAATATCCTTTTAATAAGATGTTTATATGTACACTAATCAACATTTCAATGTATCATGGAACAGTTCCATGTCATTGCATTTCTCCACTACCAATGGCGTGAAGCAGGGTGGGGTGTTGTCCCCCGTTTTATTTTCTATCTACACTGATGAAATGTTAACAAGACTCTGCATGTCTGGTTTTGGCTGTATGACTGGTCATAAGTACTATGGTGCTGTTGGCTATGCTGGTGATATATCTTTGGTAGCTCCATCGATATATGCATTGAACAAAATGTGGGATATATGTCTAAAATTTGCGTATGAATATGATTTACAATTCAACCCGGCAAAATGTCAACTTATTAAATATGGCAGTGGTACCCACAGGCCATTTTACTTTGATGGTTTAAAATTGAAACAGAGTAAAAAGGGTTGCATTTAGGCCACATTATTGGTCCTGACACTCACCAGGCTATGGTAAAAGATATGTGTCATGATTTTATATGGCGGGTAAAAGCATTATCTGCTAATTTTGGGTTTTGTAATATAAACATGAAACGTCAATTATATATGTCATACTCTACATCTTTCTATGGTGTATGTCTGTGGAACTTACAAAACAAACATCTTCATATGTTTTATATTACGTGACGGAAATGTATCAGAAAACTGTTTAATCTACCAGTTTGCACGCAAATAGTAATATGGTGCCACTTTTAGCAGACTGTTTACCGATTCAATTTCAAATTATGAATCGAATGGTACGATTTATGCAGAGTTGCTTGAAATGCAGTAACTCCAGTTTGAAAATGCTCTCTCATCTGGCCCTTCAAGGTGGTGGGTCATACATGTCTAAAAGTGTTAACTATATCATGTCCAAATTTAAACTTGATGCCATGACATTCTTTAGAACGAAGTATAATCAGTTTTATGGTATGATTCAAGACCACTACCAGGAGGGGCTGGATGATGAACTAGTGTGTAGAGTCTCATTTGCAAAAGATGTATTACATAATATAGATAATGCGGGTAGCAGTTCTTTTTAGCCATTGATGAGCTGCGCTAATTCCTTACTGTTTTATGTACACAGTATCTTTTATATATTGATTTAGTAGAACTGTACAATTTTTAATACGAATGAATGTATTATATATTATTATATATAAAATATATTACTATTCAAGAAACGTTAGACTGGACTCCACACATTGACAAAATATATAATAAAATATCACGATCCCTAGGAATTATATAAACTAAAACACTTTCTACCTAAAGACTATTTATAATTAATTTATTGTGCCACACCTCAACTACAGCGTTTTGTCATGGGGTTTTGATACAAATATACTTTCTAAATTGCAGAAAAGGGCCATCCGAGTAATTTCCCGCAGTAAATATAACTCACACACCAAACCTATAATGAAATATCTATAATGAAATCTCTAAATCTATTAAAACTGGAAGATATCTTTACTCGACAATATTTGACGTTCTTTCGTAAATTTGTACATAAACGCGTTCCTACATTTTTTAATCGCTATTTTTACAAAACGCAGCATATCATGTTTATCCCACAAGGCAAAGTCATCAAATTATCATCCCATATAGTCATACATCGAGAGCCAAAAAATGTATTAGATATTACCTACCAACTTTACTTAGAAAAATGCCACATTGCATTTTTGATAAAATATACTCACGTAGCCTCTATGTTTTGTTTAGATACACCAAACAATATTTATTGGCATTTTACAAAGTTATTTGCACGGACACAAACTGCTACATATGCACTTAGTCTACCAACATACATCCCGTACTGTCTTACGATCTATAAGCACTTGTATATCTTTATACGACGTTGGGAGTTGTAGGAATGTTTAGAATTACAAGTGGGTGGGCGGTTCTCACGTCAGCGTATCCATAATGCCTTAGTGAGAGTCTCCCGACAGAAATGTCTTCTTTTTGACATTGTCGTTACACGCTTTGCATTTGCTTATTTACTATCTGACGAATAAAGATGTTCCAGTTCCAGTATTAAAAGAAAAACGGGTCGGTAAAGTGATCTTCGGATAAAAGCCATTTGTACAAAATAAATCAAAATAATCCCCAATTTGTTGTCTGTCGTTCACTTTCAGCAAATCAACGTTGACACCTCCTACCATTATTATTTCCGAGCTTTCCGTTCCTATTGTTGACAGAATTGGTGCCAACTCACCAATAACAGTGGGTATTACTATGTCTGTGTTATTTAATTTTGGTGGTCTGTAAATATTACCTATTGTGATGTGTTTTTTTAGATTTGCTCCTTAAATATCAATAAACAGCCCCTCCCAAACACCGGATGACTCGTATAGATGCCTTATGTTATATTGGTAACGTTCATGTAGATATATAATTAGGCATCGATGATCCGTACATTGTTTGCGTTGATGGATAATATTATAATTAGGAATGTGGTATTGAGACAAGTCTAAGTCCTCCGAAAGCCACGTTTCCTGCATGCATATTGCGCTAAAACCTATGTCTTTGTTTCATAAGTCCACTAAAAGTGGAGAAAGGTGATCGAACTTTGAGTTACTGCTTTGAGCGTTTAAGCTAAAGATTGTAAAACTATCTTTTGTACAAGCGAGAGTTTAATTTAGTTTCAAATTGTCTGTGTATAGCGAGTGTGTAATCATAGCTATGTTTTCATTATAGTAATCTAAATTACCGAGAATGTGTTGTAGATATTAGCAGCTGATCCACCAAAATTTAGTAGTATTCTATCTTCCGATAAACTGTAATCTGTATATTGCGCCATAAGTAGACGATCGATTGGCATCGTGTACCACAATGGGAGTAGTTGTAAGACAGGGAAGGCAGTCCGGTAGTACCAAAGTAATACATTTTGTTTGATGTGGCATCTGGCCACAAACAGTTGAAAAGACATTCCAAACCATAAAATAAAAAATAACAAAAGTGAACATAATAGGTGTTACTAGAGCCGGTAACACTTACAGCGTTTTAATGACACATCTGAGCCAGATGTATCACTACACAACGTACCTTAGGCTAAACTATGTACATTTGGACGAACTACGAACAATCTTAATACGTATCCACGAAAAACATAATTTTGCCAACGAAAATGCAGTGTGTATCAAATTATATCTGTGCAGCACATAATATACTATAAACGGAAATATTTACTAACTGCATTTTATAACCATAGGCCCTACATGTTGAGACGTCTGAAAACTTCCTAGTGTGATACCAAGGCCACAATATTAGCCACCAAGCACATAATAAATCACGGTGAGTCATACTGTGAGATCAACCGTAAGTATGCTTATGTAAAACTGTGTATGACTTGTTTTATGAGCATTGTGTAAGTGTATCTGTATACTATTTTCTGAAGCGGCAGTATATTGCATATATATATATATATATATGTGTGTGTGTGTGTGTGTGTGTGTGTGTGTGTATATATATATATATATATGCGTCACAGCATCTGAGCGAAAGCATTTAGTTATATATATATATAACTAAATGCTTTCGCTCAGATGCTGTGACGCGCGTACGTGATACGTGACACCCGACACATCGTGGGAATGTCGCTCCAGCCCACGACCGTCCTGTCTCTTTCGGGGTGGCCGGCGAGTTTGTCGTCGCGTTGATGATCGCCAACAGTTTCACCGTGTGCAGTTGCGCCGGCACCGACACCGCTCGAAGAGGCGGTGTCGCATTGACGGGTAATGTGACTTGACGTGGTCAGCGAGGCTGTATTACTAACAGAAACCAATTCATTTCAATATGGCCTCTAGCGACGGTGTAGTGTCGTTATTCCTCCGTGTGTTGACGTCATCAACGCACACTTGTGTGTGAGCGCGTGACCTGACTAGAACTGTTTGTTTAGAGCAGCAGTATGGTCAGCTCATTGTCCAGTTCCGGTCCTGCCCCCAGAGACAGCGCAAAAGACGTTGTTTCTCAATTCACAAAGAGAGAAAGATTATAGGACACGGCGTAATGTTAGTGTTCTTTAAAAAAACGGTAGATTAACTCTCAGGAGGTAATTACTCTCATAGAGTAGTGTCAATAAATGGAGCAGATTATGTGCTGATTGTGTAACTAATTGAATAATTGAGTCTTTGAGAGCAGCCTAAATATGATTAAAACAAAATTGAAAAATATCAGAATGAGTGATTTTGCATAATGACACACAAACATGTCGATCTCTCTATCAGCAGTTCACATCACGTGCTTGTCGGTTGTCGCTGCATAGCAATCTGATAAAATAATGCTAAATCTTGTTAAAGTGAATGAATAACTAGCCCATTATAAAATAAAGCTTAATTCCAATTTATTGTTTGTTTATTAAACTTGGAGGCGGCATGATACTATTAGTGTGCACACGTAGAAAACAGTAGGCTGCCTTGTATCACAGCAAACAGAAGAAAACATTAATTTTACAACACTGCAGGGGCCGGATATAACTGTATATGCCATAACTATGTATACAACGTATATTAAACATTAACTTTTTTATTGTTACATTACAACATATTCAGAATATAAATATGACAGGCAGCATATATATAAACACATTGTGGAACAACTGAAATGGAGCAAAACAAGTGGCTTGTATTTCTCATTCATGTGCCTAATTATATGTAAATCATAAGTTGTGCAAAAGAACATATATCATCACAACATACTAACTAATTATTTAATACTGCATTATAAGAATACCACAAAAACGAGAATAAATAAATTATTATGGTAGTCTGACGAAGACGATTTAACTCGGAATATTCATAGGAAGCAAGGACGGCGTAACGATTAACCGATCACTAATGTTCGTAGGTAGGCCGCAACAAACAGGGAAGTGGAAACGCAATGTATAGGTTCTACCAAATTTGTTGCTACGGACTTACATCGTTCAAACAATATTGACTGTAACATCAGTCAAAATCATTTACCAGCAGCAATTCATTTGTGACGCTGTTTGTCCCGTTGACACATATTCTACGTGACACTAATTGTTGACGACTGGCAGGCAACGTGACACATGTTATAGCTCTTCTACGTCTCAGAAAAATATCGGCAATCCTTTGCAATATGTCATATAAATGCTATATATTTATTATACGAATTTAATCTTGATGTTTTGCTAATTTGCATACAAATTGATTACAAACATGCTGAAACAACTACTACTGTTTTATTCATAATTTCTACAAAAAAGGATATGTTTCAAATCATGCTGTGAGCTAGACCGGTACTACACACTCTGCTGTCGAGTTGTCACGAAATCCCCTTGGTATCTCTAGTACAGGTCAATACAGGTGAGGATAGGTGACAAACTATTGAACGTCATTGTATATTGGTTTGTGTCATCAAGCCATTGTGTATGCTCTGGGCGTCATCGGAGGCACAGAACAACAGGAATAAATACGTCGCCTCTGATGTACACTGCTGAGTCATTTTATGTTTCAAATTGCGGATTTTTGTGTATGGCCATATGGATTATGCACACCGGGAAATTATGCATTTATAGAAATATATAGCGCAGATCCTCTAATTTAAAAACTGGTAATTGCACGTTTAATTAATTTAAAGTGTTCTGCAGCGTTGCCTTTCCCTGCGTCTTTCCTGAATGCGTATACTCTTTATTAGTTTATGAACTTTGCAAAAGAAAATAATTACGAATACCATACAAAATAAACATCTTGTGATACACACATCTGACTTGCAATGCGAGGCAATGATCGAAAACAACATATCTACATCCATTGGTGGGCAGATAAAAAATGAATTTCGAAAACAGGGTTTTTTGAATCGTGGGTTAGACAGATAAATAAATAGATTTTATTATGGAATTGTATAAATCACAATACAACCATAATTAATACATAGAACAATCAGTTAAATGATATACAATTCCGGGTTAGCGGCGGAGCCAATAAAGGCTGTGACCAGTTGAGTTATATTATAACAATGTTACATCAAGTAATGATTAAGTGAACTGGTGGCCATCAACCCAAAATAAGTAAAGTAAGTATTACAAAGCGACGTAATGATTTCACGTGTAACATGTTGATTGCGGCAAAGGTATCAAACATATATATCTACTTAAATAGAAATAACAATTGATGCCCACATGTCAGCCGTTTCGAGATTAATTAAGTTTACAATGGAACCCCTGACTCCCTAACGACTTTTGCCTTTAATGATAATAAACAATTGTTTAAAGTTGGTTTATTTTGTATAACAGGTGGAGTTATGTACCAGATCACCGTTATATAACAGACTATTACAGATCTTGCAGTTGGTGTTTTGTGAATGCGTATGTCAGAGGTAAATGTGAAAATATCAGATAGAGAATGTGGTATTCAATTTCATAAATATCATGCAATTTTATGAATTTTAGGAATATAAAGAGGGGGTGAGAGTGTTCCAAATAATTAATCTTTTAAGAATGAAACGAACTTTTTTGGCATAATGAATAATTTCATGATATGGGTTTTGTAAGTAGATCCCCACAAGGTGATTCCGTATGTCAAATAAACTTGGAGTAAACTAAAGTGTAATAAATTGTTTTAAGTGCAGTACTGGGAGGTAGCGATTAGTTATTATTTGCGTATAAAGCACTGGTTAATATGTTCTTGATTGCATTTATTTGTTCTTGCCAATCAAGCCTGTCATCTATACAAAGGCATAGAAATTCTATGCATTTTCTGCGCTGAATTATGTTATCAGATATTGTTGTGTTCTGTAAGTGGGGATTCGATCGAACCCTCTATAATCCAATGCAACAACACTGTACAAGACTGATCAAATTAGTCCTGAGTTGCCATTGCAGGCCCGTAAGCTGCGGGGTGGCGAGGTGTGTACGCTTATTTGAAGAAAAAAAACCAGCTGAGCTCGAGCTTTCAAGAGGTGTGCTGTTAGAGTTTTTATGAGTGTCTCGAGGGGGGTTGGAACTTTCAAGGTGGAGCAATTGCACGTTTATTTTGTGAGCCCAATCGCAGGCATTGTCTTATGTTCACATGGATGATCACTAGGTGGCGCCACAACTTAAGCCTGATCGAAGCTCCGTAACATGGCGCCACCGTCTGTCGGGCATAGGAGCGGCCCGAAACAATAATAATTTGTTAGTTTACGATCGTTTCTCCGTCTCCGAGTTGGGCGAGGGATGGTTACAATGTTTGTAACTTGAGGACCTCGTTAATCAGTTGTCCACCTTCGGCCGACAGATAGGAGTGTGTTTCATTGAGAGGTCGAATAATATCGTATTGTTTATCATGACAATAAATTATTGTATAAACGTCTCAAATATCATAGGATTGATTAACCCATGAATATATTTAACGAATTAATAAATTTAAAGTGTTAAAGTTTGCTAATCATTGTTGTTAGTACTTATAATATATGGATGTATGTAGTTGCGTTAAATTTATGTATTATTTTAGGAACTAACTCGACACTGACACACTGCACTTACATATTAATGTATTATGTTGTATGTTTCTATGTTGATTGCATGGTATACAAGTCTGTTTTTATGCTATTTAATACGTGCCTTTAATACAGTGTCTTGCCATGCTTATTATTTATACCTTGATTTATTAAGCCATATTTTAATGTTGTTACTTTTATATAAGTTACGCAATTTAATGCGTGTCTTTTATACAGTGTCTTGTCATGCATCGTTTTGTTCTATAATGCTTATTAATTGCACCTTGATTTTATTAAGCCGTGCTTTAATGCTGTTACCTTTATATCAGTTAAAGACGCTTGGCATCTGCGGCTATTTATAGAACAGTCTCGTGCAGGCGATATGTCGCCTGCACCAGAATGTTCTATAAATAGGCGCAGACGCCGGCCGACAAAATACTTCTGCTGTGGAATAGTACAGGGCCACTTTAAGTTTATAAGTACGATTATACAGTATTTACAGGATGACATGTTTTTGTTGTACATTATGGTATTAGTCATACAAATTAGTAATAAAGGTAATCATCTATTGGTAGACGTTACCTTTAGAAGAAAATTTATTTAGCGTAACTTCAATAATTACATTAGTTAGTACTTTGCTTGATTTATATATGAAGAAAATGTAATATTTTCTATCATATTTTAACAACATAACTGTGTTTTAATACGCACCTTCTATGTATTGTCTTAATATGCATAATCATCCTGCAAAAAAGGTGTAGCACGCCGTCGCGTATGTCACATTAGCACAAATGTCTTAACTGATGAGTTATAATCAGCATATCAATCATTTCAGTCGACATAAATGGTTCTTTTAAAAGTACACAATGACACTAACTTAAAAATTAATAATGGTAAAATAACTGCCCTAACCTTACTTAATCTATCTGTCGCCTTTGATACCATTGATCATACCATTCTAATTAAACGTTTGTTAAAGTTGATATATATTTTGTCGGAAATTGAAGTTACTATCAAAGATCACTCCTAGATTCCGCACCGAGGTTGCTGGAGTGATATGCTGATTCAAAATACGCGTAGGGGAAAAACATAAAGTTTACTACGGTCCATTGGAGTACCAATAATGATCAATTCTCTTTTATTTGAATTTTATTTAAACTTGCTGTCAGTCATCCAGTGGAAGATATCATGAAGGCAATCACTAAGTTGGTTAAGGGAGCCATTTGTATTCGGGGTAGCCAACGAAATGTAGATATGAGTATCATCAGCATAAAGCTGATGATCCAAGTTATGTCTTTGTATAACAGAGCTTAGGTGCGTGGTGTAAAGACTAAAAAGTAAAGGCCCAAGAACAGAACACCAAATAAAGTTGGTAGTGCAGCCGAAAAGCAGTTTCCAATCTTTATAGTTTGGTAGCTATCAGTTAAGTATGGAGAAAACCAGCTTAGGGCTGTGCCAGATATGCCGTACAACTTTAATAAGGGTTCAATGAGAATGCTGTGATCAATCGTGTCAAAAGCGGCAGAGAGATCTAGTAAGGTAAGTGCAGTCACTTTACCATTATTAATGTTCAAGTTAATGTCATGAACCTTTAAGAGGGCAGCCTCTGTTGAATGAAACTGCCTATATGCTGATTGTGACACATTAGTTAAGACATTTGTGACATAATGTGAGACCTTAGACGACTTGCTACAACCTTTTCTAATATTGTGGAAATAAAGCTGAGGTTACAAATAGGTCTATAACTGTTTAGGTCTTATTTAGGCAGATATGACTTCTTAAGAAGTGGAATGACATGGGCGTATTTGGAATCATCAGGAAAACAGCCAGAGCAAAGTGATGCATTCATAGTATATGTTATAGGTCCAATTAATGCATCAAGACATGCTTTTAGTAGTATTGTTTGAAATGGATCAAGTTCACGAGACTTATTTGTGGAGGACATAATTATTTTCTTAACTTCATCAAATGTTGCAGGTTCAAATGATACAAGTAGAGAATTTACTTGTGGAAAGTCCGCATTGACATTACTTAAAGTATGACCAGGGAAAGCAGAACGAATAACACATAGAGACTAAATTAATACATGATCAGGTAGCGATGGGGCAGACCGCCTATGTAGAATGTTATTGATGCAGTTCCATAACTGACGTGAGTTATCAGACTTATTTATGACCATATTTGTATAATAATCTGATTTAGCTTTGGCCATTTGTCTGTTACAGAGGTGACATTGCTTAGAATAGTGCGACCTATCTAAAGGCGAGCGTGATTTGCGCCATACACGCTCCAAATAAGGAATACGCCTTTTAGATACTATAATTTCAGAAGTCATCCATGGAGCCGGTGGCCTTTCTGACACACATTTGGATTGTATAGATGTATTTTTGTTAAGTAAATCATTGAGTACTTGACACTACTGTTTACATAAGTCAGAAAGATGTTCTTTTGGATCTGTGATACACAGATCTACATTGTTTGGCTACCCGGATATAAATCGCTCCCTTAACCAGAGTAGTAATTGTCTCCAAGATATATTCCACTGGATGACTGACAGCAAATTAAAGTTAAATGGAAATAAGACTGAATTTCTCACAATTGATAGCCGAATGCAGCGTGGTAAACTTGAACATGTTTTCCCAACGCGTATGTTCAGTCGGCATGGCGACATGCCTGACCTCGTGCAAGTTTAACGGTTTCAGTTTTATGATTATCGTAGACATTGTCAAGCAATTGTCAACCCCAAGCAGCCAAGCTCTACCGCAGATCGTATTCTGTTATTCAGTGCCGACTAATGGCACCGA
The DNA here is from genome assembly GCA_963995525.1 of Escarpia spicata. NCBI lineage: Eukaryota > Metazoa > Annelida > Polychaeta > Sabellida > Siboglinidae > Escarpia > Escarpia spicata. The sequence goes on along the minus strand of OZ023213.1, from coordinate 55,845,024 downwards.
TGTACATAAAAAGTCGGAGTAAATAACGTGTATTTACGAGGGCCTCCGCTGGACGCTATTGCTATAATAGCCGTAACGACATTGTCCAAATTCTACCACGTCGAACAAGAATGTTTAGAACGTTTATGGTTAGCGATTGAATAGACGGGGAGTCAACAAATCACGGCACCACTCCTTAGTTAGCCAGTGACACCTTTACGATACACATAAGATCATACGACACACGAGTCGTGCTTGCATTCATACACACGAGTGTCGTCGAAGCAACTAGTGTCAAGATGGCCTTCGGTCAAATCGTCGTTGCTCTGTGCTCCATCTTTGTGTTGGTGGCTTCGCGTAAGTTTTTTAACATCATTATGTAGATCATTTTAGATCAGGCGCTCTGGGCGTTACTAAGCTAAGTGATTTTAATCGGGTGAATAGAAATACATACATTGTCCCGGATAATAATGAGAACTCGTACATCATATGTATTTACATATAGATATGATTGAGCGCCTTTGGGAACTAAGCATTTCACCTATTATCATGATAGAGACGGATAGATTTCACCGGACATGTGAGCAGTTTAAGACGTAAAACTGTCAGTCAGTGTCAACCTGTACAATTGTATTGTTGTCTTTCCAATGTGCAAACTGTGGACATTACCTGCAAAGACAGCCAATGCCTGAAGGAATGTTATTGAACGTTGTCTATGTAAGAGGAGCCATGTAGCACTGATACACAGAGTTAAGTATAAAGCGAGGTTGTCTGCTCCGTTACCAGGATTAAACCATGTGTGGTAATTGTTAGCCGGAAGTTCACTGAATCCGTTGTGCTGGTCCCAGTTTATTGTCAGGAGTGGGTACAAAACAATGTCTGTGTTTACTGTCTAGTTCCAATAGCGGTTGTTTACAGTCATATCGAATGTTTCTTTACAATTTGTACATTTCCTGGGCGCAACAGTCAAATTGTGAACAACCTTTCCTGGTTACCCATTCAACGCAATTTGGCGCGCAATGTACCTTCAATATGTTCATTTCAGAAACTGAAACATTATACCAACTATTGGGAAAATATAGCTTCGGTTTAATTAGATAACAAGATGTCACAACTTGTAAAGTTGCAAATGTTCCTGGCGAAAATAAAGTATTACATTGAATGTTCGTGAATGACATTCTAACGTGTACGGGTTCGTCGTCCTTTCCTGAATATGGACGAGGACCAGGGATAATACTGTTTTGGACCAGGGATAATACTTATTTTCCGAATCCAAAACAACAGACGTACCCTCGCAAAAAAACAAAGAGGTTACTTCTGTTGTGTTGCATTCGAAAAACACATTATAATATGATACAATACAATACAATACAATACAATACAATACAATACAATACACACTAATCGAATGAGCAAGTAGACTCAGGTATTAAACGGAGGGGACAGACGGTGGGTTTTCATCTGACGATCTCAGCCTCAATCGAAACACGTGAAGCCGTATAACTCACTCACTAAACGACGTTGGACTTACTCATGTTTTATGTCAAAGTGGTGAAACTAACAGGACACATTACACTTGAGGAGGACTAAGGGGTATTCGTACAAGTTAGCCAGTCCCCCCAAGGCGTATGATGTTACATACAGGTGTGACGTCATTACGTATCGCGTCGTACAAAAGAAAACAAATAAATCGTGAAACTGGCGCCACCTATCGAGTGGAACAAGTACTTATGCAAATTGATGCTATTGTGAACATCAGAAAATTAGTTGAATGCTGTGACCGTTAGCTGTAGTTTTTGCAGTTGTGTGTGGGCGGTGGTATGAATCAATATGTAACATGATAAATTTCGTGGACTTTGCAAATTTATGACAGTATGCTCATAAACAAGGGATATACAAACATACACGCACGAGGATACATTAATCACGTGTTGGATATGCTATTACTATCGCGGCATGACGTCTCGTAGATCAAGCATCCCGGCATACAATTGTCACTTTAAAAAACTTTCCCTTACATTTGTATCATAAAGAAAACACGCATGGGGACATCATTTCAACACACAATATACAACGGAATGTCTGAACGTTCCACGTGTTCAACATCCATTTTTTATGATTTGACGGACATTTTGCTAGGCAAAATGTCAAGTGATTGATAGGTTAATTGAATGACCCAGAAACTGATGACACTATTACAATTATGAATTTGACCTCCCTCGAACTTTGCTTGCTTTGCCAAAATGTTTTCCATGTGCGTTATTAATTGTGTAAGATTGACGGTCGTTGCCAAGTAATGAGAGCATCAGTTAAGTGAGACACCGATATAGGACTTGACCATTACAACGTTAAGGAGATATTATGACGTGTAATATATGTAGATATTATATACTTATCTACGTCTATGTTATAAATGATGGCTTTGCACCCAGCGTAGTTTTCCCGGAAATTATTGCATGACACATATTCTGTACATAAACAGTTTGATCCTGACTCTGTTGTCACATTTTGTCAGCTCTCACATTACCGGCACGCGTGTAAACACATACATGCATGTTGACGGTTGAATATTGATGACATACATAATTAAGATGGATGACTCGCTTGTTGAATATTGATGACATACATAATTAAGATGGATGACTCGCTTGTTGGTTTCTGGTTTACGCCCAAGGCCACGGAGGCCGAATTGGCCCATTGTCATCTTAAATACCTTATTGTTATTCGTATGTTATGCCGTTGAAAGTATAGACGACTTAAGAAGTAATTTTGAGATTTTTTGTACTGATTCCGGCTAATTGCTATTCTAGGCTTACGTGTGGCACATACATACGTACACACATACATACGTACACGCATACATACGTACACACATACATACGTACACACATACATATATATATATATATATATATATAATACACATACACGCACACGAATACGCACACGCCACCACGCTCGCAACGCACACACCACCACGCTCACAACGCACACACCATTGTCGATAAATTAGCAATGCTCTAAATATGGTGGTTATTTGTTCTTTGCTCTCCTCTCCAACACATATGTGCCACAACAATGACGCTATCATCTGCATCTGCTGTACCAGTCCCTGCTTGCAGTCTTCAAGATGACCAACTGAGTTAACTCGTCAATCATCGAAGGAAATTTTAGTATTTTCAAGTGGCTTACACAACCTAAAAAAAATAAAAGTAGTTATTTCCTGATCTATCAACAATTGTTCTATAACTAATTTATTCAAAACAGAATTGACAAATTTGTAATAAGTCTGGGAATCAACGTCATATGATGCATGCTATATCTATCTACAAGTACAATTACTATCATCACGTGTGTTCTTTCTATTCGTTTGACAGAGTTTGAAACGATGGGGGACCTGGATATTGTAGAGACCAACGAGGACTTCTGTCCAGGTAAGTTTACATATTGGCATATATTAGCTTGACCCACCGAAGGCGCAACACACCAAGAGCTGCAATTGTCACCATTTAGAGTTTAGAATAATTAACAGTGGAGCAATCTGTGGGGTCGCTAACCACTGTACAGTTTCCACATTTCTCCAATAGGTGGCAAAGCCGACATTTGCAGTTTGTAATTTGCAAAATGTTTGCAGTTCTATGTTCAATATGATAACTTATTCTAAGTTGATGTAAACATGCTGCTTATATTTTTTAGATGTGTGTTTGCAAAAATTGCCGATTCATACAATGTGACTAGTGTTTTACATTCATTATGATAAGTTATCGTATGTTAATTAACCACTATAACGAGATATACGTAAGATGAATGGAAATACTACACCTTTAAAGCTGATTCTTGAAACGTTCCAGTGAATTACAGAAAGTGATTAACTTCCGTAGCGAATATGTGTTTTCAGCTAATGCAAACAATGTTAAAGGGACCAAACCCGTTAGATTTTATCATAAAATCATGTTATACAATATACGCGATATCTATTATAACACAATGACCGTTTAGATGTGTTCTAATTAACTACTTGTAGTTGTTGAATTGAATGTGTCGGGTAGGAAACGATTTGTTTACATGGCAGGCAGCCGCTTTCGAAGGCGTGCGAAGTCATGATGACAGCGTTTTGATATTAGAAGCTCCGCCCCCGTCGGGTCACGATATACTTCGGAATTGTGCACCAAACGTTTCCCTCAGTTTCCTTAAGTTCGTAACTTTAACTTTTTTTGTCGGAGTCAGCAATTACTTTGGGTGGGTCCATTATTTCTCACCCTCTATCAGACAAAATCTGCCGTTTTATCACATTTCTCCATTGGCTATGGATACAATCAGGCTAACTTCACCAAATGTTTTCCCTGCATCCTTTGGTTATTAGCTTTAGCTTTTTGAACGGAATCAGAAGATTTAGTTGGGTGGGTACATTATTTTTCACTCGTCATCAATTAAAAGATCGGCCGTTGTATCACACTTCTCCATTGGATATGAGTACAGACTGCTTCCGCCGCGAACAGAGGTTCTCTGATTACATAAGCTATATGTTTGACCTTTTGATAGGAGGCGGTGTAAGCAATTTACCCCCCCCCTCCTTGAGCCGGTATATGCCTTTTTATTGGATGTCATATTTCAGAACAGCATGCCATATATGTACATATATTATTTGGAAACGGTAAGTCTAATAGATGAAAACATATAGATATAACTTGTAGATCTTCGCCATTTCTTTAGTTTGGGTTTACTTTAGTTTACAGCTTTGTATCATAAAATAATAAGAAATTATGGCTTTTATGGCACTTGTGTCATTGTCCAAGCTACCAACAAGGTACACTCTTTACGTCCCATGTCCATCCCCATCCATCTACAATGGGCGTATGCAGCTGGACCATTGGACTGGTATGCTATACGCTTTGAATGCTGCTACAAAGCATACTGGGCTGGTGGAATAACCTCATAGTATTATTCAGTTGGCAGAATAACGTTCCAATTGCCTCGATAATGGAGAACAGATTGTTACTCTGCTCACAGAGGACAACATTGAAACGTTCCAGGACCTGGAGTTGTACTATCACAGATCCAGATCCGGATGGATGTATGGATTCAGTGGCATGTACCTTCATGCTTTGGCCACTTCAGGGTATGCATTCTACGTTTCTCGTGTTGTGTTCCAACCTTTGCCAAAGAATGCAGACGTCGTATTGCAACTGAGCTAAACCGTGGAAACCGAGAAGAATGTCGACTTGTATTTTTACAGAGCAAGACAGATGCCGTTACCACTATGGTGAATAAATACTGTGTTCCAAAGGCTATGAAAAATGTATGCAGCTGAAGATAAATGTGACAAGCACGTGTATATCTTAATTATCGGAAACCCAAGGACACCATTGTCCAAAGTACGTATCATGCAAATATGGCGTCAGTCCCCTTTCCAAAACATTTGAACATGGACCACTGTAGCATATCAGTTGCACCTATTGGCGACCACTGAGGTTCCTGATGTGGCAGACATTTTCGTTCAAACTGGATAGTCGAGATATGCAACTTTGTTGGAAAGAAATGCAAATAGCTCTCATGTATCTTGGCGATATCGCGATGGAAGCATTTCAAGTTTATTGGCACCGAGTTGTCCCAGGTTACCTTCCTCCGAGTTTCGTTACCACGCTAATCTCTTATGGAATATTCCATGCTTCTGGGTAGGTTCGTGTCCCAGACAATTGGAGTTCTGTTGGAGTTAACTAAGTGCTTCATGATGTGTGGAATAAGAAACAGTGTCTGCTGGGGAGGTTCGTGTCCCAGACAATTGGAGTTCTGTTGGAGTTAACTAAGTGCTTCATGATGTGTGGAATAAGAAACAGTGTCTGCTGGGGAGGTTCGTGTCCCAGACAATTGGAGTTCTGTTGGAGTTAACTAAGTGCTTCATGATGTGAGGAATAAGAAACAGTGTCTGCTGGGGAGGTTCGTGTCCCAGACAATTGGAGTTCTGTTGGAGTTAACTAAGTGCTTCATGATGTGTGGAATAAGAAACAGTGTCTGCTGGGGAGGTTCGTGTCCCAGACAATTGGAGTTCTGTTGGAGTTAACTAAGTGCTTCATGATGTGTGGAATAAGAAACAGTGTCTGCTGGGGAGGTTCGTGTCCCAGACAATTGGAGTTCTGTTGGAGTTAACTAAGTGCTTCATGATGTGTGGAATAAGAAACAGTATCTGCTGGGGAGGTTCGTGTCCCAGAAAATTGGAGTTCTGTTGGAGTTAACTAAGTGCTTCATGATGTGAGGAATAAGAAACAGTGTCTGCTGGGGAGGTTCGTGTCCCAGTCAATTGGAGTTCTGTTGGAGTTAACTAAGTGCTTCATGATGTGAGGAATAAGAAACAGTGTCTGCACTCATCTAACGTGGTGATGTTGGTTGTGGAAAGGAGATGGGAAGGAAGGAGGGTACGGATGAGTTTCTTGTCTGAAAATGTACACGTGTAAAGGTTCTTTGCTGCAAGACGATGTATAACCGAGAGAAGAGGATCAGTAAATTCTTCACCATTGACATTTCCCTCTGTTTTATTTTGAACTACGGCATAGGACATTTGTTGTAAGTTCTTGGGACATGGATGGGGTGAGTGATGGTAACGACCACCGATTTATTGTTGTTGTCGCGCTAATCTTCGCCCAGCGCTTCTATGTAAAAACGTACAAACGAGAAG
>OZ023213.1:55788372-55830872 GCA_963995525.1 Escarpia spicata | reverse complement strand
GATCGCACAATAAGCAACAATGGGCAAGCTGGGAACATTTTGATTCCACCCCCTTCCGTAACGCAGCCCTAATGTTTAGTTAAAAGTTGGCCACCATAGGAAGCAAGTTGTCCACCATAGGAAGCAGGTTGTCCACCATAGGAAGCAGGTTGTCCACCATAGGAAGCAGGTTGTCCACCATAGGAAGCAGGTTGTCCACCATAGGAAGCAGGTTGTCCACACACTGCTGCCAATCAGGCATCTAGCACATGTTTTGTTTACAGTAACATCGATACACTAACCGAGACAACAAGAACAATTGAGAATCTACATAAATATACCCAGAATGTGACAGAGAATATCATAGCAGTGTGTGACTCTCCAAATATGCAGCGACCGCAATGATCCGAATTAGGTCATTTTAGCCCTACAAATTAAAACTGGTCATCTAATAGAAATGTCATATGTTGAAATTGTGTACATGGACTTGCATGCTATTATTGTAGATGGTCATGTCCTTTTCAGCTGTAACATATATTATACCAAAACCAAATGATATAATTATACCAAAGTTAGCACAAGGCAAGGCAGCTGAAACTAATTGTAGAGTTACGTCAACTACTCTGACAAATAGCTGCTTTTATCACTGATATTTTGTACGTTATATCCGTATATTTAACATCGAAAATGTTTTAGTATCCTTGTAAGAAGTTTGTGATTTTTGAATAAAACATGATTAGGACAATGGACTCGTTAATGTACTTGCAGAGATACTGGATGCCACAACTGTCAGCAACCTTTATCACGTGGCTTGGATGTCCCTGTCAAACGTTTGTTTCTTTCTGAAATTAATTATTTTGTCAGCAGTATCTCTTGTTTCCAATGATGTGTGTACATCAGCGAAATATATAGTGGCCAAGTAATTGACATGTGGCGATGTTTGGACACATGACAATTTGTGTGACGCAAGATCTATGTTCCACTGGGCATCCCATTTTTGGTTTCATGATGTACTATGTATATACGTAAATTTATATCGAGCATTTTATAATTGCAGTTTCTATCAAAGGACGCCTCTATGCCTTTCAATATTGTGAGTAGTGTTGAAATGCCTGGCTTGTGCTCTTGTTACCTACTGGTGTCGTACACGAGTGACTCACAGTTCATGATTGCATGATATTATTTAGCACAGTTTGTGGGCATTACGCTATATCACAATTCGCTAGCATGTCCAATAAGATGCTGCTTAAAATAATGATTGTGGGTATTGTTTAGCCAAACATTACAACATTTGATAAAAACTAAAAAATTTAGATTTCGTTAATATTCTATATATTTTACTCCCATATCGGTTAGGTACTGTGTTGGCCTGTATGTTGTGCTCTGTACCATTCATATCAGACAAACGTCGTATGTGGTATAAGGTACCGAATAAGCATGTTTAAACCAACTCAAGGCGCTGTTTAGCTTGGAGGTGTGCACAGTTTGATGACGCATATTTTAATTGTTATTGAGACAGTGTAAATTTCCCTTTGTGGTCAATCTATATATATGTACAGCCTGATATAAATCTAACTTTCGTGAAGATTTGCAAGATTCAGGAGATCTATTTGGGGTACATTAAGACCACATTAAAGGCCATATCCTGGGCAAAAAAAAATTGCTAATAAGTATAAAAATATGCATGTACATATGTGTTCTGCAATATAATGACAACCACACGTTTGCTGAAACATTTCTAAAATTGACATTAAACGGGACCTGTCCTGGTGCAGGCTTCGAAAAGCCTGTTTTCCGATAATGCCGCGAGGGCCAGAATCGTGACGTCAGTTGTGGAAAACATTCCCGGGATCGCAAGCGTTCTCGGCGGCTGGAATTCTTTGGTGGATATTTAAATTGGTATACATTCGTTCACATAGAGAAATGGTGAAAATATGTGTTGTTGGAAACTGAATAAACATCAGCCTGGAACTGGGAGGGAATTTTTTTGATGTAGATCACCATCTTTCCAGATTCACAGCTAATGCCATAAAAGTATCACACCATGCTAAGGCTGTGTTCAGCTTTTCTCAGTAATACTGCATGTTTAAACCAACTCAAGGCGCTGTTTAGCATAATTTATTTAATTGTTATTGAGACAGTGTAAATTTCCCTTTGTGGTCAATCTAGATATATGTATAGCCTGATATAAATCTAACTTTCGTGAAGATTTGCAAGATTCAGGAGATCTATTTGGGGTACATTAAGACCACATTAAAGGCCATATCCTGGGCAAAAAAAAATTGCTAATAAGTATAAAAATATGCATGTACATATGTGTTCTGCAATATAATGACAACCCCGAAACCACACGTTTGCTGAAACATTTCTAAAATTGACATTAAACGGGACCTGTCCCGGTGCAGGCTTCGAAAAGTCTGTTTTCCGGAAATGCCGCGAGGGCCAGAATCGTGACGTCAGTTGTGGAAAACATTCCCGGGATCGCAAGCGTTCTCGGCGGCTGGATTTCTTTGGTGGATATTTAAATTGGTATCTCACATACATAAATGGTGAAAATATGTGTTGTTGGAAACTGCAACAGTTCGAATCTGACTGGCCATTCTATGCACGAATTTCCCAAAGATCAAGTTGTTCGGCAGAAATGGGAACGTTTTATTCGAAACGGCAGAGCCGACTGGACCCAAGCTACGGCAAGTAGCATTATTTGTGGTTCGCATTTCGTTGCGCCTGACGACTTCGAAGGCTTCGTACAATGGAAGATGGGTGTCAGGCGTAAGTTAGATATAAAGAAATCTGCCGTTCCTTCAAAAAACACAACAGAGACGCCAATGCGTACGCCGACACATACAGCACTGACAAGAGCCGTGCCGTCATCTTCGTCTTCTCAACAATGCGATACTGCTGATGGACGCCCCCAAAAGCGTGCAAGAACAGATAGCGCCGTACGGAAACTGAATTTAGCGAGGGTATGTAAGATTGTCTTGATGTATTAAAACTCTTAATCGTTTTTGTAATGTTTACGCAACGAACTGTAGAAATCAAATGCATGCAGGCCTAACTTACTGTAGTCAGTGTAGACCTATACTCGTTTGCGACGGTGCGCATTTGCGCTACCATTTCTTAGATCAGTTTTGTAGTGCCATTCTTCCCTCATTTTATTCGAGCAGAAACGTTTATTCTACCACACACTTGCGAGGCACACAACTGGCAGATAGTTTAGCATTCAGAATAAGTCGCATTAATATCCGTTGTTGTCGAGCGCTGTTCTACTGAAATGGACGATAACACAGATGTTGTGGCATTTGAGAGCAGTAGCAGGACCACGACGTTATCTAAAATACCATACCATTTACTAAATGAAATACACTAGTGACTACTACTACGTTCATTATTTTTTTCTTTTACGATCAATATTAAGCCAAGCCTACGCAGCTCTTCACAGTCTGACATAGCCGTAGGTCTATGGTAAGGCTTTGGAGCGTCATAGGCTACGCCGCTACGGTCGAAACTGTCAAATATTTATTTTGGTCAAATAGCACCACAAATACATTTTCCTTTGTTTAAAGTAAACAGCAAATGAAGGAGATAAAACGTATGTGCCTTTGAGATTGTGCTATATTGTCCAAGTTCACCAATGTATGCATGTTGGAGACAAGTGAGCCCAGCCAGTGTTGCTATATAACACAGACGCAACGCTCTCAAGTCACTTGTTCAGCGTATTCATTGACTCGGAAAATTGCCACTATTCAAACAATCGCCCGGGCCTGACGGCAAGATTTCTTTGATATTGTTTGATTGACCATGTATAATCTTTCAATATGAAGCAGTAGCTCACTCACAGCTCAAGATTTTCACCTAACTTGAAACAGAATAAACATCAGCCTGGAACTGGGAGGGAATTTTTTTGATGTAGATCACAATCTGTCCAGATTCACAGCTAATGCCATAAAAAGTATCACACCATGCTAAGGCTGTGTTCAGTCTTTCTCAGTAATACTACACACATTAACAACCTGACTTTGCATAATTACAGTGAAATACTATTTAACAATTACAATTTGTTTTAGTAAGACAGTAACAAAATCTGGTAAAATGTATTTAATCTAACATATATAATTTTTGGTTATGTTGATAGATGTATCTACAGCCATTTCACATTTACAATGTATTTTTATTGCTTTAAAAAAATAAGCACAATCTTGTACTTTATACAAATAAACTGTAATATGTATGTATAATTAGTATTCTGCAATGTCTTACATATAAAAAATGATCACTTTGGCTCAAGGGGTCTACAACACTACACAATGAAGTAAATCTCATGTGTCTTTGATAGTGTGCTGTACTGTCCAAGTTCAACAATGAATGCATGGTGAATACAAGTGAGCCCAGTCAGTGTTGTTACATAGTAAAGATGCAACCTTAGGTCCGATCATACAAATCGCTGACTCTATGGGAGCATACACAGTACATTAGTGTTCATTTCGGACATGACAACAAATATTAAAACACTGATTCTACGGAGCATTCAATCATGAGAAGTAGTAAAGACAGAGTCAGATCATACAAATCGCTGACTCTATGGGAGCACACACAGTACATTAGTGTTCATTTCGGACATGACAACAAACATTAAAACACTGATCCTATGGAGCATTCAATCATGAGAAGTAGTAAAGACAGAGTCAGATCATACAAATCACTGACTCTATGGGAGCACACACGGTACATTAGTGTTCATTTCGGACATGACAACAAACATTAAAACACTGATCCTATGGAGCATTCAATCATGAGAAGTAGTAAAGACAGAGTCAGATCATACAAATCGCTGACTCTATGGGAGCACACACAGTACATTAGTGTTCATTTCGGACATGACAACAAACATTAAAACACTGATCCTATGGAGCATTCAATCATGAGAAGTAGTAAAGACAGAGTCAGATCATACAAATCACTGACTCTATGGGAGCACACACAGTACATTAGTGTTCATTTCGGACATGAAAACAAACATTAAAACACTGATCCTATGGAGCATTCAATCATGAGAAGTAGTAAAGACAGAGTCAGATCATACAAATCGCTGACTCTTTGGGAGCACACACAGTACATTAGTGTTCATTTCGGACATGACAACAAACATAAAAAAACTGATCCTATGGAGCATTCAATCATGAGAAGTAGTAAAGACAGAGTCAGATCATACAAATCGCTGACTCTATGGGAGCATACACAGTACATTTGTGTTCATTTCGGACATGACAACAAACATTAAAACACTGATCCTATGGAGCATTCAATCATGAGAAGTAGTAAAGACAGAGTCAGATCATACAAATCACTGACTCTATGGGAGCATACACAGTACATTAGTGTTCATTTCGGACATGACAACAAACATTAAAACACTGATCCTATGGAGCATTCAATCATGAGAAGTAGTAAAGACAGAGTCAGATCATACAAATCGCTAACTCTATGGGAGCACACATAGTACATTAGTGTTCATTTCGGGCATGACAACAAACATTAAAACACTGATCCTATGGAGCATTCATTCATGAGAAGTAGTAAAGACAGAGTCAGATCATACAAATCGCTGACTCTATGGGAGCATACACAGTATATTAGTGTTCATTTCGGACATGACAACAAACATTAAAACACTGATCCTATGGAGCATCCAATCATGAGAAGTAGTAAAGACAGAGTCAGATCATACAAATCGCTGACTCTATGGGAGCACACACAGTACATTAGTGTTCATTTCGGACATGACAACAAACATTAAAACACTGATCCTATGGAGCATTCAATCATGAGAAGTAGTAAAGACAGAGTCAGATCATACAAATCACTGACTCTATGGGAGCATACACAGTACATTAGTGTTCATTTCGGACATGACAACAAACATTAAAACACTGATCCTATGGAGCATTCAATCATGAGAAGTAGTAAAGACAGAGTCAGATCATACAAATCGCTGACTCTATGGGAGCACACACAGTACATTAGTGTTCATTTCGGACATGACAACAAACATTAAAACACTGATCCTATGGAGCATTCAATCATGAGAAGTAGTAAAGACAGAGTCAGATCATACAAATCGCTGACTCTATGGGAGCACACACAGTACATTAGTGTTCATTTCGGACATGACAACAAACATTAAAACACTGATCCTATGGAGCATTCAATCATGAGAAGTAGTAAAGACAGAGTCAGATCATACAAATCGCTGACTCTATGGGAGCACACACAGTACATTAGTGTTCATTTCGGACATGACAACAAACATTAAAACACTGATCCTATGGAGCATTCAATCATGAGAAGTAGTAAAGACAGAGTCAGATCATACAAATCGCTGACTCTATGGGAGCACACACAGTACATTAGTGTTCATTTCGGACATGACAACAAACATTAAAACACTGATCCTATGGAGCATTCAATCATGAGAAGTAGTAAAGACAGAGTCAGATCATACAAATCGCTGACTCTATGGGAGCACACACAGTACATTAGTGTTCATTTCGGACATGACAACAAACATTAAAACACTGATCCTATGGAGCATTCAATCATGAGAAGTAGTAAAGACAGAGTCAGATCATACAAATCGCTGACTCTATGGGAGCACACACAGTACATTAGTGTTCATTTCGGATATGACAACAAACATTAAAACACTGATCCTATGGAGCATCCAATCATGAGAAGTAGTAAAGACAGAGTCAGATCATACAAATCACTGACTCTATGGGAGCATACACAGTACATTTGTGTTCATTTCGGACATGACAACAAACATTAAAACACTGATCCTATGGAGCATTCAATCATGAGAAGTAGTAAAGAGAGAGTCAGATCATACAAATCGCTGACTCTATGGGAGCACACACAGTACATTAGTGTTCATTTCGGACATGACAACAAACATTAAAACACTGATACTATGGAGCATCCAATCATGAGAAGTAGTAAAGACAGAGTCAGATCATACAAATCACTGACTCTATGGGAGCATACACAGTACATTTGTGTTCATTTCGGACATGACAACAAACATTAAAACACTGATCCTATGGAGCATTCAATCATGAGAAGTAGTAAAGAGAGAGTCAGATCATACAAATCGCTGACTCTATGGGAGCACACACAGTACATTAGTGTTCATTTCGGACATGACAACAAACATTAAAACACTGATCCTATGGAGCATTCAATCATGAGAAGTAGTAAAGACAGAGTCAGATCATACAAATCACTGACTCTATGGGAGCACACACAGTACATTAGTGTTCATTTCGGACATGACAACAAACATTAAAACACTGATCCTATGGAGCATTCAATCATGAGAAGTATTAAAGACAGAGTCAGATCATACAAATCGCTGACTCTATGGGAGCACACACAGTACATTAGTGTTCATTTCGGACATGACAACAAATATTAAAAAACTGATCTTATGGAGCATTCAATCATGAGAAGTAGTAAAGACAGAGTCAGATCATACAAATCGCTGACTCTATGGGAGCATACACAGTACATTAGTGTTCATTTCGGACATGACAACAAACATTAAAACACTGATCCTATGGAGCATTCAATCATGAGAAGTAGTAAAGACAGAGTCAGATCATACAAATCACTGACTCTATGGGAGCATACACAGTACATTAGTGTTCATTTCGGACATGACAACAAACATTAAAACACTGATCCTATGGAGCATTCAATCATGAGAAGTAGTAAAGACAGAGTCAGATCATACAAATCGCTAACTCTATGGGAGCACACACAGTACATTAGTGTTCATTTCGGGCATGACAACAAACATTAAAACACTGATCCTATGGAGCAATCATTCATGAGAAGTAGTAAAGACAGAGTCAGATCATACAAATCGCTGACTCTATGGGAGCATACACAGTATATTAGTGTTCATTTCGGACATGACAACAAATATTAAAACACTGATCCTATGGAGCATCCAATCATGAGAAGTAGTAAAGACAGAATCAGATCATACAAATCGCTGACTCTATGGGAGCACACACAGTACATTAGTGTTCATTTCGGACATGACAACAAACATTAAAACACTGATCCTATGGAGCATTCAATCATGAGAAGTAGTAAAGACAGAGTCAGATCATACAAATCATTGACTCTATGGGAGCATACACAGTACATTTGTGTTCATTTCGGACATGACAACAAACATTAAAACACTGATCCTATGGAGCATCCAATCATGAGAAGTAGTAAAGACAGAGTCAGATCATACAAATCACTGACTCTATGGGAGCATACACAGTACATTAGTGTTCATTTCGGACATGACAACAAACATTAAAACACTGATCCTATGGAGCATTCAATCATGAGAAGTAGTAAAGACAGAGTCAGATCATACAAATCGCTGACTCTATGGGAGCACACACAGTACATTAGTGTTCATTTCGGACATGACAACAAACATTAAAACACTGATCCTATGGAGCATTCAATCATTAGAAGTAGTAAAGACAGAGTCAGATCATACAAATCACTGACTCTATGGGAGCACACACGGTACATTAGTGTTCATTTCGGACATGACAACAAACATTAAAACACTGATCCTATGGAGCATTCAATCATGAGAAGTAGTAAAGACAGAGTCAGATCATACAAATCGCTGACTCTATGGGAGCACACACGGTACATTAGTGTTCATTTCGGACATGACAACAAACATTAAAACCCTGATCCTATGGAGCATTCAATCATGAGAAGTAGTAAAGACAGAGTCAGATCATACAAATCGCTAACTCTATGGGAGCACACACAGTACATTAGTGTTCATTTCGGACATGACAACAAACATTAAAACACTGATCCTATGGAGCATCCAATCATGAGAAGTAGTAAAGACAGAGTCAGATCATACAAATCGCTGACTCTATGGGAGCATACACAGTACATTAGTGTTCATTTCGGACATGACAACAAATATTAAAGCACTGATCCTATGGAGCATTCAATCATGAGAAGTAGTAAAGACAGATTGTTAATATTTTAGGGTTCTTATGTCACAATTTTATCTCTAACACAATATTAAAAAATACATTGACCATATCATTGGCCATCTTAGTGTTCATGCCATATCATTGACCATCTTAATGTTCATGCCTATCATTGACCATCTTAGTGTTCATGCCATATCATTGACCATCTTAGTGTTCATGCCATATCATTGGCCATCTTAGTGTTCATGCCATATCATTGGCCATCTTAATGTTCATGCCATATCATTGACCATCTTAGTGTTCATGCCATATCATTGGCCATCTTAGTTTTCATGCCATATCATTGACCATCTTAGTGTTCATGCCATATCATTGACCATCTTAGTGTTCATGCCATATCATTGACCATCTTAGTGTTCATGCCATATCATTGACCATCTTAGTGTTCATGCCATATCATTGACCATCTTAGTGTTCATGCCATATCATTGACCATCTTAGTGTTCATGCCATATCATTGACCATCTTAGTGTTCATGCCATATCATTGACCATCTTAGTGTTCATGCCATATCATTGACCATCTTAGTGTTCATGCCATATCATTGACCATCTTAGTGTTGATGCCATATCATTGGCCATCTTAGTGTTGATGCCATATCATTGACCATCTTAGTTTTCATGCCATATCAATGGCCATCTTAGTGTTCATGCCATATCATTGACCATCTTAGTGTTGATGCCATACCATTGACCATCTTAGTGTTTATGCCATATCATATGTACCTTTAATGAAAACTAAGATGCCATATATATTTTTAAGTAACTTTATAGAAATCCTATGTCATTGGGATTGCCAGTGTGATTTTATTAATAAATTGAAATAATTATTTCTACGTAAATACATGATTACTATTGCTCAGAATAGGCTTGTCAGGCAGTTAATCAAGTGGAACTTATAACTTAACCAATTCAGTGAGCAATATTTAAAATTAGTACATGGGTTTGCACACATGTTTACCAAAACTGCAATTATTAAAACAATCATGTTTTTCCAAGGCACAAAATGTCTCATTACCAGGACTGAGTCGAAACATCATAATTTAAATATAACATCCACTGTTTTGTTACAGTGGCTTGAACATGGACTCGATCATGGTTCGGAGTCTGTTAAGAAAACGGTTGGGGATGCAGAGCTTCATGCCTCAACAACCACCCAATCCCCCAACACGCCAACATGCATCCCGAACAGGAAAGGAAGAAGAAAAGTAATTTTTTGTTCTGTTCATACTCGCAACAACACGAAAACCACACAATGCCGCAGAAAAATGCATAGACGGAGCATACAATTGCAAGTAAGAAAAATATGTTGGTATACAGTGTTTGCTGTTGGATGACACTGACCAAGACACAACAGGGGTGTCTGACACAACAGGAGTGTTCACAGGACAAGACGAGGCGGATACCTGTGACAGTAATGGTAAGAGTGTAACTTGTGACAGTGACTAGGAGGTAAGCTCTAGTGGGAGCACTGACGAGGAAACCATCACTGCTGTGTCCCCTATCAAACAGAGTACCTACTACACACCGCCACCACCAGATGAAGAAGACAAGTTCATTGTGTTTGAGAGCAAACTCCTGGATCTGTTCAACGTTTGCTCTGTGTGTTGTGCCGAGACAAGAGGTGCTGTTTACAAACGCGTGGGAACACTAGTTCATGTGCAGCAACAGTGTTCTTCTTGTGGCTATACGAGAGACTGGAGCAGCCAACCGTAAATGGGCACGATGCCCTCCGGCAACATTTTGCTGTCAGGCGCTGTTTTATTCTCTGGCTCAATGATCAGCAGATCTCTTCAAAATCATGAACATCTGCTATAGCAGCACCTTCTATCGCCACCAAGCTCTGTATGTGGAACCCCTCATTGTCACCGAGTGGCACTCTCACCAAGAAGCCCAGTTCTCTGCTCTCAGAGAATTGGAGGTTGACCTGGTACTGGCAGGAGATTGTCGTTCAGACAGTCCCGGTCACTGTGCAAAGTATGGTTCGTACAGCATGCCTGAGCAGCTGACAAACAAGGTGCTTGACAATCAGTTAGTGCAGAATAATGAAGTGCCAAACAGCAATTGGTGCGAACTGGAGGGACTGAAGAGGTCGCTGACATACCTCAAACAGAATCACATGGTAGTGGACACATTGATTACTGACAGACATCGACAGAATGCGAAGTGGCTCAGGGAACACCAACCCAATGTCACCCACTACTTCGACACATGGCACCTGTCCAAGAACATCTCTTGCAAGTTGGACGGAATTGCAAAACAGAAGGAGTGTGAGGAAGTCGCACTCTGGAAACCGTTCATCTTGAACCACCTGTATTGGTGTGCCGGTTCCACACCAGATGGCGACAGCGACCTTATCATTGCGAAGTGGGAGTCGGGTATCTATCACATCCAAAACCTCCACAACGATCACCCAAGGTTTGAGTGGATTTTTTCCGAAAAATGAGGTATGAAAATTTCCCGAATTTTTCACAGCACTTGTGTCAATGGAGGTTAAATATGCTGTGAAATTTTCAAAAAATTGTAGGACATATTTTGTAGGAAATGAAGGAAACGTTATAATGTCCGCCTATGTAAAATCTAAATGTCGTCTTAACCCAACAGCATATACAAACCGTTTTGTGAGATATCATACGAACATATGTAATATAAATTCGCAGAGAAGCTAATAAAAACTGTTTTCCTAATGCGCCGAGCTGCTCTGCGAATAGGAATAAGTCTTGACGTAGGGGCGTAACTGAATAGGGCTTAAGCTTACACTTGCTAATGTCAAGCACAATATTAAATACTAAGCGAAATAAATCTTTTTTATTTATTCCCAATCGGATAATGTCCTCATATTTAATAAATGTTTTAACCCCCTCCGTCACCCTGTTCAAGCCCCCTTTTGGTCGCGCTTTTCTGTACATTTTCTGCACAGATTGTTGCGACAGCTAGCGGCTCTGATGACGTTACCGCAGGCAATGCCGCTGAGCACGTCCTATTCTTTAACATGGTAAATGCCGGTGCTGCGTGTTGTTTCAGGTTGTACGTGACATTGCAACAATAAGATGTAATATTTGTTATATCACCGTAAAGATAATCATTTTACTTAAAACTTTATTGCTGGATATACCCATGCATTTTCTTTACTTTTCGAGTTATTGCCGTTTGAATGCTTTTAATTTAATTTAACGGGTTGTTTGTTCGCTTCGTGGCGCTGACTCTACTGGCTGATCCAAAGATTAATCATGTCGGGCAGTGGTGACGAATCTAGTCAAGCTGGTTCTCATGGCATCAACGAATTAGATGATTATGAAGAGGTTTATTATGGTCCGCAACAGTATCTGCATGAACCAGACGCTGATGTCGTGAGAGATGAAAGGGATATGCTGGATCAACCTGGCATTTGCAATGACAACGCGGTGCCTGATGTGTCGTAGTGGTAATTATTTTCGTTTACATAGACTGATAGAATGACGACTGATGACAGTGATGTGAATTGTCCCTGGTATAAAAAATGCTCGTATGTGACATAAACTATTTAGAATAACCGTTTAGAATCTAATTTGTGCTAACATACTCTTATAAATCAACCAAATAACCAAAGTCCTACAACACGACATGCTTTTGACCATCGGAGACAGGAATGCCAAAGTTGGCGCTGATAACTCTAACTGTGAAAGGGCTATGGGCAAACACGGTTGTGATGTGATGAATGACAACGGTGAACGTCTTGTTGACTTCTGCACTTCAAGATGTGAGAGCTTGCTGTGGAGCTGACATTAACAGCGACCACCACCTGGAAACAGCGACCACCACATGGTAACAGCGACCACCACCTGGAAACAGCGACCACCACATGGTAACAGCGACCACCACCTGGAAACAGCATGCATCAAGTTGAAGCTCCTCAGAGTGGTGCAGCAGAGTCAGCGTCGAAAACAACTAAACATCACAAGGCTCAAATGTCCAGTCACCAACGAAGAGTTGTGCATTGATACATTAGCTAACACATCGGAGGGAGTCTGACCACGAAACCACCAGCAAGTGGGATACCATCAAGAAGACCTATGTTGAAGTAGCTACCAAAGTCTTGGGCTGTAAGAAGAAGAACCACAAGGAACGGTAAAGGCCGGGATAAACTGACACCTTTTCGCCCGACGAGACGAGACGAGACGAGACAAGACGAGACGAGACTCACCCCGACTCCAGTGTATCCACTAAACCGACTGACATTGTCTGAATCATACTTGAATCCGGTGACACATCATAATCACGTACATTTGACAACGTTCGACAACGTCGGGGCTAGTGGGTGTCAGTTTGACGTATTCGAAAGCTTTCAAATTTACGTGATTATGACGTCACACTGACTTCAAGTATAACTAAGTCGGTGCAGTGTATACACTGCAATCGGGATGAGTCTGGTTTGGTCTAGTCTGGTCGGAAAAGTGTAAATGTATTCCGGCATTAAGTCGACACACAAAACATAAATAACTTACTTTGCGACGTACCCAACTGATGACGTCATGGGCCAGTTTCATGTAGTGTTCTTAAAAATACGTAATTACTTAGCGTCACATATTTGCATAAACTCATGTCCGCTTATTACAAAACGTGTCATTTACTAAGACAATCATCTTGGCGTTATAAGAACGGTCTTAGCCGCTTCATGAAACCGGCCCCAAATCCATAGCGGCCGCTATAACGTCGAAAGTACGTCTCATAAAACCGGCACGTGGGGGGTGAAACAGTATATTATCGCATGTGATAATATTCAAGCCCTTGTGTAAGCCTACAGGCCCTACGGTTAGGTTGTTATGGTGTCCCCGCTTTTTAAACCTAAATTAGGAATTACCAACGGAGACATTGGAGAGTTAGCAAATATTGTGCGCGAGCATAGGAGGAACATTTATGACCACAGAGGGCTCAGCGAATAACGACTGGTAAAACACAAAAATTAATAGGTATAGTTTATTGCGCAATAGTAGTTTACAAAACTTATAAAGACACACACTATTGCCTAACTAATGCTTTAGAATTAAAATTGTAAATGTTAATTTAAATAGTGTATGTCTGCATACACACGAGCATCATCGTTCTCATCGTTACTATGGCTAATTTAAGAAGTAATATATATATACATATATATATACATATATAATATCCTACCATTGTATATTGTAAAAAAAGTATGCGGTCTGAGTGTTCTACATAACCATAGCCCCTACACACTATATGGAAACGAATCCTAGCGTGGTGTGATAATTACGTGCACATGTCTCAAGTAGTACAACAATCTCCTGGAACAAGACACCCAGCAGCCCTTAGGATATACTATAGTATAGAGAAATAATTACGTGCACATGTCTCAAGTAGTACAACAATCTCCAGGAACAAGACACCCAGCAGCCCTTAGGATATATTATAGTATAGAGAAATAATTACGTGCACATGTTTCAAGTAGTACAACAATCTCCAGGAACAAGACACCCAGCAGCCCTTAGGATATACTATAGTATAGAGAAATAATTACGTGCACATGTCTCAAGTAGTACAACAATCTCCAGGAACAAGACACCCAGCAGCCCTTAGGATATACTATAGTATAGAGAAATAATTACGTGCACATGTCTCAAGTAGTACAACAATCTCCAGGAACAAGACACCCAGCAGCCCTTAGGATATACTATAGTATAGAGAAATAATTACGTGCACATGTCTCAAGTAGTTCAACAATCTCCAGGAACAAGACACCCAGCAGCCCTTAGGATATACTATAGTATAGAGAAATAATTACGTGCACATGTCTCAAGTAGTACAACAATCTCCAGGAACAAGACACCCAGCAGCCCTTAGATTATACTATAGTATAGAGAAATAATTACGT
Organism: Escarpia spicata; assembly: GCA_963995525.1. NCBI lineage: Eukaryota > Metazoa > Annelida > Polychaeta > Sabellida > Siboglinidae > Escarpia > Escarpia spicata. The sequence continues at coordinate 55,815,930 of OZ023213.1, read as the reverse complement.
GCACATGTCTCAAGTAGTACAACAATCTCCAGGAACAAGACACCCAGCAGCCCTTAGGATATACTATAGTATAGAGAAATAATTACGTGCACATGTCTCAAGTAGTACAACAATCTCCAGGAACAAGACACCCAGCAGCCCTTAGGATATACTATAGTATAGAGAAATAGCCAGTCCTGACAGATCAAACAGCTTTATACTTTGCTCTCTAAGATACCTGATCAATCGACCACCATATCGCCTTCTCTGGGACGTATAACATCAGGTTTATACTATGTCAAACAAGTAGCATGACACCGTCAACAGTATCCCAGCTTTAGATTTTCTAGCTTTTGTTTTGGCTACGGTTATTAATTATTCGTTATAATTCTGCTAGAACCGGTCCATTGCTAGTTCAGCAAGTGTGGCCGTTCGTTCGTCAGCGTGTCGGTGTGTATTATGACACGCATGCAGGCACGCACGCGTACACAGCTAAATGCAACATTTAAAAACCTGCATGCAAATCGGTCTGCGATGTTTTGTGTTACGTAGAGCAACACAACGAATTGATGTGCCACAATGTTAAAACCACAGTTAAACGATACATATCTAGTTCCTTTTAATTATTCTTGCGGAGCTTCATAACTGCGTAATATTATCATCGCGTTCTCTGAATGCCAAGTTCTGCCCTCCGACCGTCTCCACCGCCTTGTTCACAATCTTTCTGTCGTCGTCATCGCGATTGAATCCATACATAATGTCGGCTCCGAGCGGCAGATAGTCGTAGTAGAACAAGGCGTGGGCGATATGCGACGCGACGATGATGGACACGAAACATATGAGCATCGACATCGTCTTGAACGGGAACAGCTGGTAGCCGGACCCGGCGTCGTACCACGAATACTTGATCAACGGCGGAAGGCCCAGCAGCGGTTCTCCGCCCGTCAGTCGGAAGAACATGCTGGTGACAAAGCCGCACAGCGAGCCGTAGGAGTTGGATGATTGGATGTAGACGACACAGAAGAGTTGCGGGAAGAGGATGACGTAGACGAGGTCAGCGCACAAGTACCACAGTCCGCGTACACAGCTAAATGCAACATTTAAAAACCTGCATGCAAATCGCTCTGCGATGTTTTGTGTTACGTAGAGCAGGAAAACGAATTAATATGCCACAATGTTAAAACCACAGTTAAACGATACATATCTAGTTCCCCTTAACTATTCTTGCGGAGCTTCATAACTGCGTAATATTATCATCGCTTTCACTGAATGCCAAGTTCTGCCCTCCGCCCGTCTCCATCGCCTTGTTCACAATCTTTCTGTCGTCGTCATCGCGATTGAATCCATACATAATGTCGGCCCCGAGCGGCAGATAGTCGTAGTAGAACAAGGCGTGGGCGATATGCGACGCGACGATGATGGACACGAAACATATGAGCATCGACATCGTCTTGAACGGGAACAGCTGGTAGCCGGACTCGGCGTCGTACCACGGATACTTGATCAACGGCGGGATGCCCAGCAGCGGTTCTCCGCCCGTCAGTCGGAAGAACATGCCGGTGACAAAGCCGCACAGCGAGCCGTAGGAGTTGGATGATTGGATGTAGACGACACAGAAGAGTTGCGGGAAGAGGATGACGTAGACGAGGTCAGCGCACAGGTACCACAGACCATAGATCGAGTGGACGACTATGGCGAGAGCCGTCGCCCCGGCTCCGACAAGGAGGATGGAGACTCGCAGCACCCACAGGATCTCTGTCTCAGACGCCTGCAAGGTAAAATAGGTAAGTTCTTATACAGCACAATATCCATTCCTCAAAGCGCCTTAAACTTTACTCCCAGGCAGACCTGCTGAATCGAACAACATCACGACTTCTTTGGAAAGCATTCTGCCACGCTGAAATTAATGCGCGAAGACTCTTCGTACACATATATCCACCACTGTTTATATAGACAGGTACTCATTCGTAGAACTGGAGCAACGTGGAGTGAACTAACGTGCCCAAGGTTCTAGGTTGGATTAATAATATATATATATATATATACAAAGACATAACAAAGGAAAAGTAATATGCACAGAAAGATATTCCTCGCGTCAAGGGATTTTTAATGCTGCTCAATGTGTCATAACGTTAAAACGTTTTTGCAAACTACTCGATCAAAAGATCAGAGTACTTCCGCTTTATGGTTTCAAAAAGCGAACAGCGAATATTATTTAAACTACCTATGTACAGTTCATGCACTATAGATTTGAACTTCGGCCAACGTGATTCGTGATAGGCAAACTCAAAGGAGGACGGAGGGAGGGTTAACACTGGGAACAATTCATAGGGGTTAGCCTACCATTATTTTCCCATCGGTTGCCATATTAGCGTTTTGTCTCATTATAAGAAAACGTGACCTACCAAATTATGAAACTTCTTAGTTGCTGCTGGCGTCAAGTCATTGACATGCTGATAGAGTTTAGCCAAAATTAGATACTTCTAGCTGACGTGAAATACTTCTATGTGTAATACCATCAATGTTTACAAATGGCTGCAAGCAATACTCTGCTACAGGGTCAAACTGCCCAATTGCTGTCAAATATCATTCCTATTAAGATCATCTAAACATATACTATTCCACTGTCAACAGCTTCCCCAATCAAACCTGAAAATCAGCCTACTCAAATGCACTAATGCCAGATATTGTGAATGTTGTAAACAAAATAATTTCCCAACAAAATTACTCAGTATTATTTCGTATTTACGAAACCGGAAGTCTAACTGAGGCATGACCCCATAGGCTAGTCACTCACCACGCTACTTCCGCCGCAGCAGCAACGGCTACACGCGTTCCTCATTGGCTCGTATATGTTGCGAGCAAACATGGAACTTGCCGACAGCATGGACGAGTCGGCCGACGACATGACGGCGGCGGACACGGCGCCCAGGCCGATGATGGCGACCGGAAGTGGCGTCAGATACTGCATCACTAGCGGAAGTACAAGTTTGGAGTTCTCTGCTGGGATCGGTACAGCGCCGTGGTAACGGTAGTCAGTGGCATTCCAGTCTGAGAGATCAATAATAACGATGATGAAATAATTATTTTATAATAAAATGATTTTATTTAAAAGTATAAAACAAATAAAATCGGCTGTAATGAATATGCAATCTATAACTGGCTTACGTCATGATCGTTTAATGTCAAAATCACACTTTCATTCAATATGATAATGTAGGGTTTAACATGTTTCTATGTATATTTAAAAGAACATATTACAAAGAGTAATCAAACTCGAAACCCAACTTGATTATGAAGTGTGTTGGATTTAATGCTGATATTAGTATATAGTGTGCCATTATTTTAATGATCTAGTAAGATTTCTACCACGGTGTACAGGTAACATATCCATGGACCAGATAAGTTCAGCAGGGTTACCGTTCTTTAAATGCCTCAATTCACTCACCAGTCGACTTTGCAATGGCTCCAATTAAAACTGCTGGCACTGACATAATGATACAACCGAACGCTGCAGCAAACGACAACACCTGAGCCCTGGTCGCAGACTTGGACGACAGAACTCGTTGAAAGTAAACCTACCAAATAAACGACTCGTAATACGATTGTCTAGGCAGAATATCTTTGTTTAGCGATTTTTCACGTCGCCAATGTCGGATGTTAATAGGGTTCGTTGATCAGGATTTAACTTTTAAAAATGCAATAATTAATTAATTCGTTACGTCATTGTTTGCCTAGCAGCCAGGTCCGTTAAGTTTAAAAAATGGTCGCCTCACTTATGAAGCTTTCAGTTCCGACTGATGATTGTAAATTTAGATTCTGGCAGGTATTAGTATAAGTAACATTTCGTAGGTACATACAATAGACACGTAGTGTGCAATATGGTTTTACTTATTCCAGTTTACGTAGCAGCATAAATTTGCATTGCGAACGAACGCCAATATGTTATTTGCATGCACTTATAATATACATTAAGACATCACTCTCGCCTACTCAGAAGGAAGCAACTAAAAGTTATGCACCTGCCAAGGTATTCCGCCAAAAATCAACAGCAAGGCAGAGTCTACATAGTTTCCAATCCAGTAATCTTCTGGCCACACGCCAAGCCACGTGACGTTTGCATCACGTGACGTTTCCAGTATTGACGTTACAGCTGGGTGGGTCCAAGCGAACGGGATGCACAACCACTACAATATAAATACATTCGTGTTACGTTAACATGGTTACATTTAATCTTGGATCACTTATGTAAGTCAATGAGTATTTTATATTTGTACATTTTATTGATTGATCATGCGTGTTACGATTTATTGAGAGGCAACAGGATGGTGCAATTGGTTGGATTCCCGTAGATGCCGTTTAGTGGTGAAATGAATCCTGGTTTTCCATATTTGCTTTCGAGACACCGTTTTAAATATCTGTATTAAATGTTAAGTTAGTCTCGAATGTCACACCTTGGTCATTAACAGTATCACATGCATGACTGTGGCGCGGTTGATTTGTTTGGAGAAGGGTGTATTTTTGGCGTGGAACACATCTCCAACAAACATCGTCGAGGGAGGGAAGGTAGTGTTGGAGGTTTCGTCGTTGAAGGGGAGGGTAATGTTTTGGAGATTTGTCGTGTTTCACGTTTCTAGCGGTCGACGGGTAGCGTTGGTCATCGTTCAAAAACGTATGTCGAAGTCTCCTATCAAAACAACTGCTTCCCTTCAAACGGAGGTACTTCCCCCAAGCGGAATTATTTTGCCACTACAGGAATATGGGTGAGTACGCACCCATATCCCCGAACCAAATACTAAATTGGCAACCCTCGTATTACCCTTAATATATTAAAAACACTAACCACAGTGTTTAATGCTGTACTGATAAAACACAATAGCTGAACGCTGTTAAATTATTACAGTATGGCGGACCATGCACATTAAGTGTATGCCTACTTAGCACTTTGTTGAAAGTTACCTCCGCGCATTGTTGTTAAATTACTAAACCATATTTTTTACCGAATGACACAACCGTTATTTACTACTGACATAGGACAGTGGAAAACAAAAATTATTGAAGTTGAACCTTGCAAAATAGAAAATAACTATTAACCTACACGTGTAAAATAAACTAAACTAACACTCCCGAAATATTGAAAAAGACGGCGATCCACACCGCACAGTGCACGGATCGTCGCTTATTGCATTTAACTATTAACCTACACGTGTGAAATAAACTAAACTAATACTCCCGAAGTATTGAAAAAGACGGCGATCCAAACCGCACAGTGCACGGATCGTCGCTTATTGCATTTAACTATTAACCTACACGTGTGAAATAAACTAAACTAATACTCCCGAAGTATTGAAAAAGACGGCGATCCAAACCGCACAGTGCACGGATTGTCGCTTATTGCATTTAACTATTAACCTACACGTGTGAAATAAACTAAACTAATACTCCCGAAGTATTGAAAAAGACGGCGATCCAAACCGCACAGTGCACGGATCGTCGCTTATTGCATTTAACTATTAACCTACACGTGTGAAATAAACTAAACTAACACTCCCGAAGTATTGAAAAAGACGGCGATCCAAACCGCACAGTGCACGGATCGTCGCTTATTGCATTTAACTATTAACCTACACGTGTGAAATAAACTAAACTAACACTCCCGAAGTATTGAAAAAGACGGCGATCCAAACCGCACAGTGCACGGATCGTCGCTTATTGCATTTAACTATTAACCTACACGTGTGAAATAAACTAACCTAACACTCCCGAAGTATTGAAAAAGACGGCGATCCAAACCGCACAGTGCACGGATCGTCGCTTATTGCATTTAACTATTAACCTACACGTGTGAAATAAACTAAACTAACACTCCCGAAGTATTGAAAAAGACGGCGATCCAAACCGCACAGTGCACGGATCGTCGCTTATTGCATTTAACTATTAACCTACACGTGTGAAATAAACTAAACTAACACTCCCGAAGTATTGAAAAAGACGGCGATCCAAACCGCACAGTGCACGGATCGTCGCTTATTGCATTTAACTATTAACCTACACGTGTGAAATAAACTAAACTAACACTCCCGAAGTATTGAAAAAGACGGCGATCCAAACCGCACAGTGCACGGATCGTCGCTTATTGCATTTAACTATTAACCTACACGTGAGAAATAAACTAACCTAACACTCCCGAAGTATTGAAAAAGACGGCGATCCAAACCGCACAGTGCACGGATCGTCGCTTATTGCATTTAACTATTAACCTACACGTGTGAAATAAACTAACCTAACACTCCCGAAGTATTGAAAAAGACGGCGATCCAAACCGCACAGTGCACGGATTGTCGCTTATTGCATTTAACTATTAACCTACATGTGTGAAATAAACTAAACTAACACTCCCGAAGTATTGAAAAAGACGGCGATCCAAACCGCACAGTGCACGGATCGTCGCTTATTGCATTTAACTATTAACCTACACGTGTGAAATAAACTAACCTAACACTCCCGAAATATTGAAAAAGACGGCGATCCAAACCGCACAGTGCACGGATCGTCGCTTATTGCATTTAACTATTAACCTACACGTGTGAAATAAACTAACCTAACACTCCCGAAATATTGAAAAAGACGGCGATCCAAACCGCACAGTGCACGGATTGTCGCTTATTGCATTTAACTATTAACCTACATGTGTGAAATAAACTAAACTAACACTCCCGAAGTATTGAAAAAGACGGCGATCCAAACCGCACAGTGCACGGATCGTCGCTTATTGCATTTAACTATTAACCTACACGTGTGAAATAAACTAACCTAACACTCCCGAAATATTGAAAAAGACGGCGATCCAAACCGCACAGTGCACGGATCGTCGCTTATTGCATTTAACTATTAACCTACACGTGTGAAATAAACTAACCTAACACTCCCGAAGTATTGAAAAAGACGGCGATCCAAACCGCACAGTGCACGGATCGTCGCTTATTGCATTTAACTATTAACCTACACGTGTGAAATAAACTAACCTAACACTCCCGAAGTATTGAAAAAGACGGCGATCCAAACCGCACAGTGCACGGATCGTCGCTTATTGCATTTAACTATTAACCTACACGTGTGAAATAAACTAAACTAACACTCCCGAAGTATTGAAAAAGACGGCGATCCAAACCGCACAGTGCACGGATCGTCGCTTATTGCATTTAACTATTAACCTACACGTGTGAAATAAACTAAACTAACACTCCCGAAGTATTGAAAAAGACGGCGATCCAAACCGCACAGTGCACGGATCGTCGCTTATTGCATTTAACTATTAACCTACACGTGTGAAATAAACTAAACTAACACTCCCGAAGTATTGAAAAAGACGGCGATCCAAACCGCACAGTGCACGGATCGTCGCTTATTGCATTTAACTATTAACCTACACGTGTGAAATAAACTAACCTAACACTCCCGAAGTATTGAAAAAGACGGCGATCCAAACCGCACAGTGCACGGATCGTCGCTTATTGCATTTAACTATTAACCTACACGTGTGAAATAAACTAAACTACCACTCCCGAAGTATTGAAAAAGACGGCGATCCAAACCGCACAGTGCACGGATCGTCGCTTATTGCATTTAACTATTAACCTACACGTGTGAAATAAACTAAATCGACACTCCCGAAGTATTGAAAAAGACGGCGATCCAAACCGCACAGTGCACGGATCGTCGCTTATTGCATTTAACTATTAACCTACACGTGTGAAATAAACTAAACTAATACTCCCGAAGTATTGAAAAAGAGGGCGATCCAAACCGCACAGTGCACGGATCGTCGCTTATTGCATTTAACTATTAACCTACACGTGTGAAATAAACTAAACTAACACTCCCGAAGTATTGAAAAAGACGGCGATCCAAACCGCACAGTGCACGGATCGTCGCTTATTGCATTTAACTATTAACCTACACGTGTGAAATAAACTAACCTAACACTCCCGAAGTATTGAAAAAGACGGCGATCCAAACCGACTAGTGCACGGATCGTCGCTTATTGCATTTAACTATTAACCTACACGTGTGAAATAAACTAAACTAACACTCCCGAAGTATTGAAAAAGACGGCGATCCAAACCGCACAGTGCACGGATCGTCGCTTATTGCATTTGTTGTACTAGCAAAACTGTCCGTCAATTGAATTAAATTACTAAATCAAAATGAACGTGGATAACATATCATATTAGGAGGGGAACCACTAGAAGAAACCGACAAGAATGGAGGCACAAAAGAAGACGACAAAGCAACGATACAAAAGAAAAGAGTGGCATTTTTCATTTTGAGAAACATTTGCGAAGCAAATAAAATCAAGCTTAACACTAAATTGAGGGTATTCAACTCAAACGTCAAGTCAATGTTACTTTATGTCTCGGATACATGGCGAATTATACAGAAAACACTAAAACGATTACAGACCTTCATCAACTAATGTCTGCGCAGAATCATAAACCTAAAGTGGTCAGACAAGGTACCCAACACTACACTATGGGAATGGACCAAACAATTACCAATAGGAAACAAAATAAAGAACAGAAAATGGAGGTGGTTAGGACATACACTGAGGAAACATGCAACAAACATCGCACGGCAAGCAATTATGTGGAATCCCCCAGGGAAGATAAGAAGAGGAAGGCCGAGAAAAACTTGGGTTGAGAAAATGTTGCGTTGACAACCAACCATAACAAAGTAACATCACCATTTCTTGAAGGCACAGAACAGGATAAAAATAAATCTCATATTAGTAATAGTATTGACATTACCGTCCTCAAAAGGTAAATTATTAATCAATATGCACAATCTAAAAGTGATACGTTAACAAATCCGATAACCATAACCACATGTATATAAGAACAGTTCAGAACAGAAAAAGGGGACCGATCCCAACATTTCAGTAATTGCTGAGAACTCAGCTAAGGCGGACAAGTTTCGACAACTTCAAGGCATATGGCATAGTCAGTCGTACGACCAAAACCGGATTATCTCTCAGTCATCGTAAAACTTTCAATTTAGATTGAGAGATTAGAAGGTAATCAAATCAATTAACCTGCCAGTTACGCTAGTACATAGAATACGTACAACATTATCCACGGATGTATATCTTCGCAATGGCAAGAAGAATATATAGTTTAAATTAAAGCGGGCAATAAAAATCCGACCAGTAACTGAATAACAAAGGCACTCGTATACAACATGGTCGTCGTGGTAACACATATAATGGTCATCGTGGTAACACATATAATGGTCGTCGTGGTAACACATATAATGGTCATCGTGGTAACACATATAATGGTCATCGTTGTAACACATATAATGGTCGTCGTGGTAACACATATAATGGTCGTCGTGGTAACACATATAATGGTCGTCGTGGTAACACATATAATGGTCGTCGTGGTAACACATATAATGGTCATCGTGGTAACACATATAATGGTCATCGTGGTAACACATATAATGGTCGTCGTGGTAACACATATAATGGTCGTCGTGGTAACACATATAATGGTCGTCGTGGTAACACATATAATGGTCGTCGTGGTAACACATATAATGGTCGTCGTGGTAACACATATAATGGTCGTCGTGGTAACACATATAATGGTAATCGTGGTAACACATATAATGGTCATCGTGGTAACACATATAATGGTCATCGTGGTAACACATATAATGGTCATCGTGGTAACACATATAATGGTCATCGTGGTAACACATATAATGGTCATCGTTATAACACATATAATGGTCGTCGTGGTAACACGTATAATGGTCGTCGTGGTAACACATATAATGGTCGTCGTGGTAACACATATAATGGTTATCGTGGTAACACATATAATGGTCATCGTGGTAACACATATAATGGTCATCGTGGTAACACATATAATGGTCGTCGTGGTAACACATATAATGGTCGTCGTGGTAACACATATAATGGTCTTCGTGGTAACACATATAATGGTCATCGTGGTAACACATATAATGGTCATCGTGGTAACACATATAATGGTCGTCGTGGTAACACATATAATGGTCGTCGTGGTAACACATATAATGGTCGTCGTGGTAACACATATAATGGTCGTCGTGGTACCACATATAATGGTCGTCGTGGTAACACATATAATGGTCATCGTGGTAACACATATAATGGTCGTCGTGGTAACACATATAATGGTCGTCGTGATAACACATATAATGGTCGTCGTGGTAACACATATAATGGTCGTCGTGGTAACACATATAATGGTCGTCGTGGTAACACATATAATGGTCGTCGTGGTAACACATATAATGGTCGTCGTGGTAACACATATAATGGTCGTCGTGGTAACACATATAATGGTCGTCGTGGTAACACATATAATGGTCATCGTGGTAACACATATAATGGTCATCGTGGTAACACATATAATGGTCATCGTGGTAACACATATAATGGTCGTCGTGGTAACACATATAATGGTCGTCGTGGTAACACATATAATGGTCGTCGTGGTAACACATATAATGGTCGTCGTGGTAACACATATAATGGTCATCGTGGTAACACATATAATGGTCATCGTGGTAACACATATAATGGTCATCGTGGTAACACATATAATGGTCATCGTGGTAACACGTATAATGGTCATCGTGGTAACACGTATAATGGTCATCGTGGTAACACATATAATGGTCGTCGTGGTAACACATATAATGGTCGTCGTGGTAACACATATAATGGTCATCGTGGTAACACATATAATTGTCATCGTGGTAACACATATAATGGTCATCGTGGTAACACATATAATTGTCATCGTGGTAACACATATAATGGTCATCGTGGTAACACATACAATGCGATATGTAATTCTAAGTGCAGCCGCAGGAAATTTAATTTTAAGAAATTTTAAAATTTAATATTATGATAGAATACTAATTTATTTAATTAACTGTGTATGACTAGGGCCACCTTTACTCGCTAAATTGAAACTCCAAGGTCTGTTAGATGGAGGAGAACCAAATGCAGACACAACACTAGGGCCAACTGTAGTCGCTAAATTGTAACTCCAAGGTCTGTTAGATGGAGTAGAACCAAATGCAGACACAACACTAGGGCCAACTGTAGTCGCTAAATTGTAACTCCAAGGTCTGTTAGATGGAGGCGAACCAAATGCAAACACAACACTAGGGCCACCTTTACTCGCTAAATTGTAACTCCAAGGCCTGTTAGATAGAGGAGAACCAAATGCAAACATAACACAACAGCTTAGCCAACAAAAATAACACTCAAAGACAGTGTTCTGTATATACAATAATGAATGACATTAATATTATGTATAATTATGTGCACAATATAAAGTGTTATTGTAAGTTGTAATTAGCAACACGTATATAAGTATCACATACAGACTAGCTATGAATGCATACACAAAGTCACAGGGGAATTAAACAAGTAAAAAGGCTGTGCGAATAAACGGTCTTATATAAATAACGGGCATGACGTCATGCGCGATAATACTGAAAAGTATGAATCACGGTAACTAAGAATGTCTAGAAATAAATCTTAGGATACTTAGCTTGTGTTTGTATAGAATGTAATTTTATTTCGGCACCTTACGTCCAAGATAATATTAGATACAATCAAATAAGCAAACAAGTAATAACATAAAATAAATGTAACCGCTACATAATATTGAATAATAATAATAATGACAAACTTCTATAGCGCCAAAATCCCCAGGGATCTGAGCTCAGAGGCGCAACATACAAAAATCATTGGGCAACATCGTTAACAGGGACAAGCAAGAGTCGTCATTAGAGGAAGGGACCGCCGAAGGTTTGGGTGGGAATGCAATTTCAAATAAATAAGTCTTTAGTTTTTTAAGAAAGGTATTTATAGTCTCAGATGATTTTAAAGCGATAGGGAGTTGATTCCAGATTTTGGGTGCAGCTACAGAAAAAGCACGTTTGCCGATATTAAACTTGGTTTTCGGAACAAAACGTCGTTGTGAAACAGATGATCTGTGATTCCTGCTGAAAAAACGAAGGAGACTAAACAAATAGGATGGGTGTTGTGTAGAAAGAGTACGATATATGATAGTGGCTAATTTGAATTGTATTCGATATGTAACTGGAAGCCAATGCAACTGTCTAAGTAGGGGCAGATATGGTGAGCAACGAGGTGCTGTTAGTACTACACGTGATTTCCTGTCGTCGCCTAGCAACTCTAGATGCCTCGGTTGTTGACAGTCGTGATAATAATGTTTAGGAAATGTTAGATAACACACAGCTTCGTTACATAAACACCGTAAGCGGTCGCATATACTCGTTGTTTGTTCAAAACGAAGGTCGGAGAGAATGTGAAATTTACGTCCGTCGATAAGCCCTAGTCGTGATAGTGTAGAATTGTCAAATAATAGTCGTATTGTTATTTGTGTGCTATTGGCATGGGGGTAGACATAAACATTATTGTGTTTGCATCTACTCAACGTTATCAAGTCTATAATTTGTCATGCGCGTTTGGTTCCTGCGATTTTAATGTTACATTTTGCGTAATTTCATTTCACGTTCCGATCATCTTGACATGTGAGCCTCAAGCTGTTTTGAGGCTATATTTGGCGGAGATAGATCGTAGAAATTGGTGGTGTAAAAAAGTGGATAAACAAGTGGAATTACTGATTGATAAGTATTATTTTTGTCTTAATATCATTCATAAAGTTGCAATAAACATATATTGAGTAGCAGTTGTGCTTAAAGTTAGTTAGTTAAAGTATTTTAGAACACCTTAGTATAGTGAGTGATAATAGGGTAACTCAGTTAGGCGGCTTAGCCTTCGATAAGTTGTAAACAAGATTTAACAAACCTGATTATGTGGTAGAATATATAGGGGATAAAGTAACAACCATCAAACTACTTACATAAGATAATATCTGTGTAAGCCAGTACTACCTAATTTTGGTTAGGTAACATTGTTGTTAAAATTAAGCAAGGGCGATAGTCGGGCGGCGTAACCTAAATAAATAAAGCAGCCTAACATAACGTAATTGATTGTATTTAAATTAGGTCACTACCGGTGATGTTAGCGTTCGTGTTAGGATAAATAAATGTGTAATTGAAATTTGTAACCTAAAGTGTGCTGTAGTACACATGAAACAGTCTTTATAAAGACTAAGTTAGTTAGGTTATTAAATAAATTCTGATCGGGATATGGCGCCTTGCAAGCGGCAAGTCAAGGCAAAGCGACACTTGGTGTGCGATCATTGCCACAGCTGGGTAGATTTTGCATCGTCCGGGTGTGGAAAGTCATGGGCAGAAACCATGGAGGAAGGATTCACCTTTCAGTGCATTGGATGTTGGAAGGTGGAGTGTTTGCAGAAGGAGATAGTTAGGTTGACAGATATTGTGAAGGGAATGGAGATGGGAATTAGCAAGGAGGCAGGTCGAATGGAGAGAGACGACAGGGAGAGAGGTGAGGATACTGCAAGACTGAAGGAGAATAGCAGTGGCAAGAAAACTGAGGAAAGGAGATTGAGAGGAGAGAAGGTGATTGGAGGGGAAGAAATAGGAAAATCGACAACAGAAAACGTGACAAGCGTGATTGTGACAGGGAAGAAAGTGACTGTAGAGAAGGAGGGAGGGAAGATGGAACGGGAGAGGAGAGAGGAAAATGAGACGGGACGAAAGAAGGAGGGACGAAGGGAAGTGAGAGCAAATGTGATAGAAGAGAAGTCGATAAAAGGGACGCTGACAGGAGGAAAGGTGACAAGAGAAAAAGCGACAAGAAAGAATGGATCGGAAGAGAATGTGATATGAGAGAAGACGGCAGGGGGGAAAGACAACAACCAGACAGATGCAAACCGAAGAATGAGCTATTCTAAGGCAGTGATTGAGGGGGCAATGAGGAAAGAGAGGGTGTTTATGGGTGATTCCATTATGAGAAAGACGGACAAGACACTGAGCGAGGGGAAGGACATCGTTGTTTGTTTACCGGGGGCTAGGATTGAACATGTAACTGACAGGGTAGAGAAGGTATTGGGACTTGGCAAGGGGGGGGTCTATACTGGTACATGTAGGAACAAATAATGCAGACAGGGAGGGAACAACTGCGATAGTACAGAAGTATGGACAGTTAGTGAGGAAGCAAAAGAAGACGAGAGTCGAACAGGTTATTTTGTCAGGAATTTTGCCAGTAATGGGAGGAAGGGGGGCAACGTATAGAAACTGCAAGAGGATGGCGATCAATGCACTAGCTGAGCAGATGTGTGAAGAAGAGGGGGTGGGATTCACAGATTTATGGGGATACTTTGTTGGGAGGGAAGATATGTACATGAGAGATGGCCTCCATCTTAGTGGAAAGGGGGCAGCAGTTTTCTCAGAGAATCTGCTGCAATCTGTTGACAGTGGGACAGGTTGCATCTATTTAAACTAGATTCGCAGGGGGGACTCACAGAAAAGCCTGAAAATGGAGGCATAGATAAAGACAGCACAAATAAATCAACAAATAACAGTCTGGAAAACTCTTCTGAAGCTGGATATAAATGTGTTTGTTTAAATGCAAGGAGTATAGTAAAAAAAAAAATGAACTAAACATTATGGTAGAAGATATTGACCCTCATATAATAGGAATAACCGAATCCTGGACCACCACCGATATATCAGATGCTGAATTGGGACTGACAGGATATGTAATGTTTAGAAAAGATAGAATAGGAAGAAAGGGAGGTGGAGTTATTTTATATATTAAAGAATCTATTCAGGCTTATGAAATAAAATTAGAAAGAGAAGCAGATTGCGAAGAAGCTGTTTGGTGTAACATAGTTACAGGAAATTCAACGTTAACAGTTGGGTTAGTTTATCGAAGTCCAAACATAAGCATAGAAGAGAATGAAAAAATACAAAACGCTATAAGGGAAGTAAGCAAACGGGACTGTATTATTATGGGGGATTTTAACCATGGGCATATACAATGGAAATCTCTACAGAGTATGGGGAGAGAGGACCACAAGTTTTTAGTTTTAGTTCAAGATACATTCCTTTCTCAACATGTGCTAGAACCAACCAGGGGTGAGAATGTGTTAGACATAGTTTTGTCCTCACAGAATGAATTAGTTGACAATGTCAAGTTATGTGAGCCACTGGGGAGTAGCGATCACAACCAGATACATTTTACCATCAAAGTAAAATCAGAAAGGAATAGCAAAAAGCAGTATAGGAGAAATTTCCACAAAGGAAGGTATAAGGACATGAGGAAATATTTAGCAAAGATAGACTGGAATAAGACACTGAAAAATAAGACAGCAACAGAATGCTGGAATATATTAATGAGTGAAATTAAGTGCATAATCGATAAATTTGTACCCTTCAAAAAAACAAGGAAAACGGTCCAAAAAGAAACACTTATCGAAAGAAGCCATTAGAAAAATTAAGTATAAACAAATGATGTGGAATTCATATAGATGTACTGGAAATGATGAAGACTACAACAGTTATAAAGAAGCACTTAACCAAGCTACAGCTGAAATTAGAAATTCAAAGAGAAGCTATGAACAACAATTAGCTAGTAATATAAAACATGACAGCAAGAGTTTTTATGCGTATGTTCGAAGCAAACAGAAAGTTCAAGATAAGGTCGGTCCTCTAGAAGATAGTGCTGGAGATATAATATCAGAGGGATTCATAATGGCAGAAGACCTGAATGAGTACTTTAGTTCAGTGTTTACCAGGGAAGATATTAGTTCACTGCCAACCAGAGGCTAAGTTCAAGGGGGCAGATTCAGACTATTTAGGACAATTAATTGTAACCCCGGAAATGGTAGCTAAGAAAATAATGGCTATGAAGGATAATAAATCACCTGGAGTGGATGGTATTCCACCCAAACTACTATTGGAAATTGTAGAACAAATTAGCATACCACTTGCAACAGTTTTCAACTTGTCATTAGAAGAGGGAGTGGTTCCTTTAGAATGGAAAGAAGCAAACATTATACCGTTATTCAAAAAAGGTTCGAGAAACAAGTCAGAGAACTATAGACCAGTGAGTTTAACATCAGTGATTTGTAAATTATTAGAAAGACTAATTATAGATCACATGATGGATTTTCTTGTTAAACAAAACTTGATAAACCCATCTCAACATGGTTTTTTTAAAGCGAGGTCATGCTTAACAAATATGTTATGTTTTTTGGAAGAGATCATTAAGTGGGTAGATGAGGGATCACCAGTAGATATCGTCTACTTAGATTTTCAAAAAGCTTTTGACAAAGTACCACATCAAAGATTACTGCTTAAACTAAAGGCCCATGGCATAGGAAATGGTATAATAAACTGGATAGAACAATGGCTGATTGACAGAAGACAACGTGTAGTAGTTGATGGGGAGGCTTCAAACTGGAAATCGGTATTGAGTGGGGTACCACAGGGATCAGTATTAGGTCCTATATTATTCTTAATATACATCAACGATTTGGATGATGAAATAACAAGCAAGGTGTTGAAATTTGCGGATGATACAAAAGTGTTTAGAAGGATTAAAAGTGATGGAGATAGACAGCATTTACAAGATGATCTTGACAGGTTGATCAAATGGTCTGAAAAGTGGCAAATGATGTTCAATTTTGGGAAATGTAAATGCCTCCACATAGGACATGGGAACGAAGAGGTAGAATATACAATGGGGGGTACTGTACTAAGTACTACTGTAAAAGAAAAGGACTTAGGGTTAACCGTTAGTGCTGATATGAAGATTTCAGAGCAGTGCGGAATTGCAGCTTCAAAGGGAAATCAAATCCTTGGATTAATTAGGCGAAACATAACGTATAAGGAAAAAGAGCTAATAATACCGCTGTACAAAACAATAGTTAGGCCTCATTTAGAATATTGTATTCAAGCGTGGAGGCCATATCGCAGGTAGGACATAGATATGCTAGAAAGAGTGCAGAGGAGAGCAACTAAAATGATACAAAATCTGAGGGATCTTAGTTATGAAATACGCCTAAAAAAATGCGGTTTAACAACACTAGAGACCAGGAGATTGAGAGGAGATCAGATAGAAGTGTTTAAAATATTGAAGGGTTATGAAAATATTGATAGAAATATGTTTTTCTCAGTTAAGAAAGATAGAAGGACTAGAGGACATGATCTTGCATTAAGCAAAGGAGCAGAGTAGATTGGATATAAGAAAGTTTTCATTTTCACAAAGGACTGTAAATGAATGGAACAGATTACCTGCTGATTGTGTGGATGCTAGTAGCGTGAATATGTTTAAAAATAAAATCGACACATACCTCAGACGGGCGGGATACACATAGATAAAAAGGTCGGACTCTTGATAAGCCAAGGGCTTCCTTGTCCACCTGCTACCTAGAGTTAATTCCTCTGGGTGGCAATCTTGTTAAATCTTGTTAAATCTTATTAAATCATATATGGGGTATTTAAAAAAGATATAGGTCTTATGCCCTATACTAGGGGTCGTAGAAGAATCGCTGACACTTTGGCAAAATTCAAGCCATCTAAGAGGAAAACGTTAGCCTATACGCACACGTACGCTAGCTCGATTAGATGGGACATGTTACACTTACGAGACCTCCGAATATACAGACGAGTTGGAAGACGTCGGTGAAGGCGACGGAGTAGAGACCGCCCACCATGGAATAGAGCACGGCGACTCCGGCAGAGACGATGATGGACCATTTCTCGTCCATCCCCACGATCACCGTCAGAGTGGCTCCTGGCGGCAACCAACACAACACATGCGCGTATCGGGTACGTATGTACGCATTTACGCATGTACGCATGCACTTATGAACGTATGTATGCATACATGCATATATGTATGTATGTATGTATCTATGTATGCACGTATGCGCGTATGAACATATGCAGTTATGTACGTATGTAAGTGTGTATGTATGTATGTATGCATGCATGTACGTATGCGAGAGAGAGAGAGAGAGAGAGAGAGAGAGAGAGAGGGAGGGAGGGAGGGGGGGAAGGAGGGAGGGAGGGGGGAGGGAGGGAGGGGGGAGGGAGGGAGGGAGGGAGGGAGGGAGGGAGGGAGGGAGGGAGGGAGGGAGGGAGGGAGGGAGGGAGGGAGGGAGGGAGGGAGGGAGTAATGAGTTGACAGTAGGTTTTGTACAGTAACATATCCTTGAGTATGCAACCTATAAATAAGCACACATAAAACTCACCGAGAGCTGTCAATATGGCTGCCGACCAGAAGACTTCGGCCAGCAGTGCCGGGATGTAGAGCAGTGCTGCCATCACGCGGCCGTATCGTTGCTCAAATGGATCTAGCATCGTCACATAGCCCGCCTCACGCATCTTCTTCGCGAACATCAGACCGCCTACGACAAACACACTTGTTCAACAAACGCACCTAGATCATCAAGTACATTTGGATCATCAAACACACTTCGATCTTTATTCGCTCTTAGATCACCAAATTCACTGGGATCATTATGCACACTCGGATCATCAAACGTTGATAATAATGTTATACTTGGACAATCAATCGCACTCGGATCATCTAATGCGCTGAGATAACGCAATCAGTTTGATCAATACATACGGTAGTAATGTTTTCAATATGTCCACAAGGTACGAACATTATATCGTAGAGGTGGACGTCATTTACACACACATACGCACGCAAGGCACGCACGCACGCACACACGCACGCATATACACACAGACCCACCAAGACAGAGACTTATTGCGTATCCGATCGGGGCCTGGGTCCAGACGAGTCCCATGCCGGGTGTGAAGACGAACTCAGCTGTCCCGTTGATGTAGCCACCTCCAACCCATGTGGCTGAAAACAAAACAGCAGTTATTCTTTAAACACACAACAATGTCATGCTTCGGTTTTAACAACCGGTGACACTACTTTTGCTTCTTGCACACTTCTATAATCTAATATCACATTAGCCATGTCTTCAGTTATAGACGGGTTTATGTAAAGGTCCGTTCACACTTCACAAAAGGTGCGAATAGAAACCTCATTTATACAATTTAACCCTGCAAAATAATTTGTTATGCGAACGTTTTCAAGTATTATTTTTGTATATATTTTAAAATGTTGTTGTTATAGGATCAGTTGTGCCACCTCTGAATTATATCATCCTAAGTCGTATACAACTTCGTTTGGACGCGATTTTCAATTTTTTTTTGTATCCATTTCATATTGACATTCAAAATATAAAGGTGTCATTTAGATGTCATGTGAATGTAAATTAACGTCATTAGTAGGTGTACCGATGAAACCAACTTGGTACAATTACAACATAATTCACAGGTAACATTTCTATGAATTTTACAGTGAATATATCTGTAATACATTTTGTTAATTTATCACAATGATGACAGTTCATATGACGATGTAGGATCGTATGACTTCACCTTGATACGACTTCTTTGTGTCTCACCTGTCATTGTGAAGACACCGACGACTATACCAATGTCCCTCTTCGCCAGCATCACGTCTTCCGTCTTCTTCGTCTTCCACGTCTTCGATTTCCATGTTGCGAAGATGCCAATGAGGAAGATGACGAGGTAGAAGAGAATGACAACGATGAGCGCCGTTATATTGAGGTCGCTGCGAGCGTAGCCACTGGTCGACCTGTCGTTGAAATAGTCTTTAGAAATAATAATAATATACTTTAGTTTGACAATCATATCCAGAGCACAACTTTGTTCAAGGGTGTTGACAATGTGTATAAAATACTAATCATTATACAATAATTAAAACAGATACTACAAGATCTGCTATTGTGGAAAATTACACTAAAATACAATAAAATATAATAATAATTGAATAAATAAGTATACAATAAAATATTAATTAATAAATAATTGTTGAATGATGATGGGGAGTGAAATATAATACTAGATATTAAAAGCAAATTTTAAATAATGAGTCTTAAATATGTTCATGCATTCGGTCAGTCGCAGGTTTTCGTGTAATCTTTGCATTATGCGTCTGCCATCGTGGTTGCCGTGAAAGTCAGGACGATGGGCACAGCCTATAGTTATGCAATACTAGCTTA
The DNA here is from genome assembly GCA_963995525.1 of Escarpia spicata. Classification (NCBI taxonomy): domain Eukaryota; kingdom Metazoa; phylum Annelida; class Polychaeta; order Sabellida; family Siboglinidae; genus Escarpia; species Escarpia spicata. The sequence continues at coordinate 55,795,870 of OZ023213.1, read as the reverse complement.
CACACCAAACTACTCGCTTAACATGGTGCCATCTGCTGAATTAGTCGTAAATCAGGTATCTCAGGTAGAGTAGAGAATATCCAGAAAAACCCCCAAAATATATCAAAAACACGTGGGAATTAACTATAAAATTTTTGAAATACAATATCAATACGTAAATGAGAGGAAATTTTAAGTTGTTATATAGCGCAGTATCCAGTCGTCAGAACTGCTCAGAGCACTTTATACTTTACTCTCTGGCAGATAAGTTCAATTGGACACCATCTCGAATTATCTAGGAAACATTCAGCCATGCCACAATTTATACACAAAGACTATTCGTACACAAACATCCACCACTATCTATAGCGAGGATGAAGGAAGCGAGTGGACACAGACAGAGTCGAGTGGGTAACGGTGTCCCGGGGGAGATGAACTAAAACACTCAAAGTAAATACAAGTCTACACATGCCAGAATATATCAGCAAATATCCAATACAAGATTTACATTACGAGAAAACAGGACACATATTGACATTGACACGACGTTATATCGTCGTGTGACGTGTGACCTATAATAAAAGTAGTATTATTTAGTTCGGTAGTATTATAAACAGCAGCTCCCTTATTGAGCGGTCACGCCTTCTGCAAAAGTAGTTTGGCCGTATAGGAGGGGTGGCCACTCTACAGCGGAAACCTAGTCAGCCTCACACACATGATTTTATACGAAACACATTATTTCCTATAGACGTGTTGACACACAAACCCCCGTTGATAAACACATTTTAAAACATAGTGAAGCCGAAAACTAACATGGCCGCGTCCAGCTAGACCGCGTGGCTCTCATACATGACAAACACGACGTTGTTTAGACAACGGTTTCTGACCGCTAAGTGACCGTGATAAATGTGTAAAATGGATTGCAGTTTGTCCTTAATAACCTAAGAATCGTTAACTTATTAATGTTAATATTATTATTGCGATTACTCTCCTTTGGTCCTCCTTCCGAGATAAATGATACGCTACGACAGATACACTACTGAGACCTACTCCGGGATTCTGCTTAAACTCATCCTCATAAGTCAGGGGTGGTGACTAGGTACACTACCGAGACCTAATAGCCTGCAAGCAACGTGGTGACTAGGTACACTACTGAGATAGGTGTAATTAGTAGCGCCTCTGGCGCGTGAGGATGCTTAAAAAATGGTGTTCCTCCAATCATGCGTTGTTCAGAATGGTAATTTGGATTAGAAGTCGGCGAGGCGACGGTCAATGACCTTTAGTGGCATGTGTCGACACCCGGACACACCCCGACATGCCGCGTTGTCTGCATGCCGCGGATAACGACTAGAACACATGGGTTTGCCCAGTTCAACAAAGAGTATCAGTAGTTCGCGCAATAATGTGTTCGTAATTGACGGGTCACGCCGAAGCTACGTATTATGCTACCAAAAGTGCACCACACGAGCCCCACGGGGCATGGCTCGGATTTCACCACGAGGTGCATAGGCCTATATTATGAAAATAGTTTTACGACGGCTTGCTTCAACGTATGAATGGGTTTGCTAACAACACGGATTCTCTAGATCTAAAAACTACGTTAGCGCGTCCTATACATACCGAGTAGTCCACCTACGCATCATTAATCGCGAACATAATGCGAAGCCATTTCTTTTCTGCGGGTCACTTACGTAGCAGTAGCTGGCATGTCATCATTCAGTGTAACAGTTTTAGGTTTGTTAAAAAGTACACAATATCGTGTTGCCATATTAACTGGGCGTAGCTAATCGAAGTCTGACGGACAGTCCCGAATATTCAAGAGCATACCTTATACGGATCGTGAAGGTGGGGCGTGGAAACTGCGTTTATTTTTCGATATATTGTTAGGGTCATTATTGAGTAATAAAACATAATTGATGAACTAACTAATGAAATAAAGGCATTTAATTACACGAAATATTTATACTAACAGGATTATTTAATAAATGCATACATTACAAAGAGATTAAAATTCTCAAAGAATCGCTTTACTGTCGGTTTATTTTTGTGTGACATGTTTCAATAAGTTTAATGTTGAACAGTTGTTATGGTATAGTATTATCTGATAAAAGTGTATCCTTATTTAATGTGTTGTTTCGTAGTTGGCCTGAGAGCCAATATTTTCTCTCCCTAAATCTGGGGTAAAGAACCCTACCGGTAACATTGGTGGAGCATTAATCTCCCAGGCATTTGTGAGGGGCGAAAACGTGCTGCCACCTCTCGGCGCCTGGGTATTCGAGGCTAACACACCAGAATTTGGCTCCGCGTGTCAGCGAGTCACATGGGGGGGGGGGGGGGGGGGGGGGAGGCACACCCAAATATGCTTCACCCACATATTCTGGTCCCAGTGTAATTTTATAGATTAAACTACACTAGTTTCATAATTTTGGAAGACAACTCTTCGGTGAATCGTGATTATTATTATTATTAATTATAATGTTTAGTTTTTACAGCTGTTTTTCTCAATGTCATAAACAAACATCACATATATCTATATAATATTCAGAGCTGCGTCACCAATTGAAGCAATGTGGTGTTTCCAAGGCAAACTGGTATATTAATTATATAATAATTATGGTAACTGACAACGATCAGATTATTTGCTAAATGTTTGTAATCCTCACACAAGGTAAATCACCTACTTATGTTGCTGAATGCATTACTGCAGTGGTACCTTGGTCGTCAACATAAATCGTTGAACATAAATTGTTGAAGAGATTGAACCTACTTATAAGTCAAACCCTGTTTAATTTAATACAGTTGAAAGACGATCTTGTTCTTCACAATCGACGCAACACTTACGTAGAGTTGTCCATCGGTGAGAACTGAATAAATAAACTACTCTCGTTTGGACGACTGCTCACACCAACACACCCGTTCTACAAGTTGACCCGGAGTTCTACAGATCGTCACGCAGTGTGTGAACCCAGTGGACAGGTCGAAGTCACAGGTGACTATAGACAAACAGGCATTCAACGCCTGTGCCCTTCTTCAAGTAGAAAGCACAATTAATTAATAATATATCACTATAATTGATCACAATTTGAGCCAGGTAAATTTTCCATTGGATTGACAATGCTACAGGTACACTTTGGATACACACAACTAAAACTTCCGTAGGTGAGAGACCCCCCCCACGCGAACAAATTCACGCGTTGACAATAACAACACCTTCGCCCACATGCATACCTACATCCGTCAAACACGCCGCGGTCTTATACTACCTACGAGTCAAACCCTGTTTAATTTAATACTGTTGACGGACGCTCCTGTCCTTCACAAGGCATAAATCGACGCAACACTTACGTAGAGTTGTCCATTGGTGAGAAATGAATCAATAAACTACTCCCGTTTGGACGCCTGCTCACACCAACGCACCCGTTCTACAAATTGACCCGGAGTTCAATAGGTCGTCACGCATCGGTGCAGTAGTGGTTATGGTCCGGTAGCTCTATCGCTAACAATTAACTGACTCGGTCATACAGACCTAGCGCCGTTGCGTTCCCAGTAAACAGTAAATCCCCAGACTTTATCAACTACATATCCAGAGAACCACGCATATAACATGATTACTGTATGCATACTAAACATGTGTCCACCAAGTGCTATAATGAATAATTATTATACTGATAGGTTTTTAGAAAAGGTTCCACAAGGCGCAACGTTTTGATTTCGATTGCATTCTGGCCAACGCTCCTTTGGAATGATAAGACTTTTTATCTAAAGTGAAAACATATACGCACATGCACGCACACAAACACCACACACCACACACCACACACCACACACCACACACCACACACCACACACCACACACCACACACCACACACCACACACCACACACCACACACCACACACCACACACACACGTACGCGCACGTACGCACGCACACATACATCAATATTGATATCCAAATCAATCAATAAAGTGTTTGAAAATCACTTGAACAACAACAATTTCTAGCGTGCGATATGTTGTACATAGGTATTTATACTTAAGGTAAAAGATTATTGGATGTGGGCGCCACATCGAAAAGAATCGTGAAACATCGTTGAAAAAAAAATATTGTGCTGAATCACCAGAGGGCACCACTGGATAGACTACGTATCAGTGCTTTTGCTGCCGATTGATTCGCCTGCAATCAATGCAGCCACGCATTTTGTGCGTTTTTTTTTAATTGTGGGCAATGCTGTTCCCATAATAATTTACAGGCTTGAATAATCGATGATAAGAATGACAGTGTCTGCTAGAACTCTTCCGCGACCTACATTTTTTCCTATATCCTTTAAAGTCTTCCGTGAATGCCACTTTTATGAGGTTTTCGTTTGGCGCATACGACAGACATGTCCAAACCACCGGAGTTTTCTATGTCTGATAAAATGTGAGATGGATTCAGGGGTGAACGTCTCTTCTCTGATCTGGCTATTTCGTAATCTGTCTGTCCTAGTAACACCTCTAATAGCCTGCAAGCAACGTGGTGACTAGGTACACTACTGAGATAGGTGTAATTAGTAGCGCCTCTGGCGCGTGAAGATGCTTAAAAATGGTGTTCCTCCAATCACGCGTTGTTGAGAATGGTCATTTGTATTAGAAGTCGGCGAGGCGACGGTCAATGACCTCTAGTGGCATGTGTCGACACCCGGACACACCCCGACATGCCGCGTTGTCTGCATGCCGCGGATAACGACTAGAACACATGGGTTTGCCCAGTTCAACAAAGAGTATCAGTAGTTCGCGCAATAATGGTGTTCGTAATTGACGGGTCACGCCGAAGCTACGTATTATGCTACAACAAGTGCACCACACGAGCCCCACGGGGCATGGCTCTGATTTCACCACGAGGTGCATAGGCCTATATTATGAAAATAGTTTTACGACGGCTTGCTTCAACGTATGAATGGGTTTGCTAACAACCCGGATTCTCTAGATCTAAAAACTACGTTAGCGCGCCCTATACATACCGAGTAGTCCACCTACGCATTATTACTCGCGAACATAATGCGAAGCCATTTCTTTTCTGCGGGTCACTTACGTAGCAGTAGCTGGCATGTCATCATTCAATGGAAACGTTTTAGGTTTGTTAAACAGTACACAATATCGTGTTGCCATATTAACTGGGCGTAGCTAATCGAAGTCTGACGGACAGTCCCGAATATTCAAGAGCATACCTTATACGGATCGTGAAGGTGGGGCGTGGAAACTGCGTTTATTTTTCGATATATTGTTAGGGTCATTATTGAGTAATAAAACATAATTGATGAACTAACTAATGAAATAAAGGCATATAATTACACGAAATAATTATACTAACAGGATTATTTAATAATTGCGTACATTACAAAGAGACTAAAATTCTTAAAGAATCGCTTTACTGTCGGTTTATTTTTGTGTGACATGTTTCAATATAAGTTTAATGTTGAACAGTTGTTATAGTATAGTATTAACTGATAAAAGTGTATCCTTATTTAATTTGTTGTTTCGTAGTTGGCCTGAGAGCCAATATCTTCTCTCCCTCAATCTGGGGTAAAGCATCCTACCGGTAACATTGGTGGAGCTTTAATCTCCCAGGCGGTTGTGAGGGGCGAAAACGTGCTGCCACCTCTCGGCGCCTGGGTAATCGAGGCTAACACACCAGAATTTGGCTCCGCCTGTCAGCGAGTCACATGGGGGGGCGGGGGGGGGGGGGGGGAGGGGGGGGGAGGACACACCCAAATATGCTTCACCCACATATTCTGGTCCCAATGTAATGTTATAGATTAAACTACACTAGTTTCATAATTTTGGAAGACAATGGTGAATCGTGATGATTATTATTATTAATTATAATGTTTAGTTTTTACAGCTGTTTTTCTCAATGTCATAAACAAACATTACATATATCTATATAATATTCAGAGCTGCGTCACCAATTGAAGCAATGTGGTGTTTCCAAGGCAAACTGGTATATTAATTATATAATAATTATGGTAACTGACAACGATAAGATTATTTGCTAAATGTTTGTAATCCTCACACAAGGTAAATCACCTACTTATGTTGCTGAATGCATTACTGCAGTGGTACCTTGGTCGTCAACATAAATCGTTGAACATAAATTGTTGAAGAGATTTAACCTACTTATAAGTCAAACCCTGTTTAATTTAATACAGTTGCAAGACGATCTTGTTCTTCACAATCGACGCAACACTTACGTAGAGTTGTCCATTGGTGAGAACTGAATCAATAAACTACTCCCGTTTGGACGACTGCTCACACCAACACACCCGTTCTACAAGTTGACCCGGAGTTCTACAGGTCGTCACGCAGTGTGTGAACCCAGTGGACGGGTCGAAGTCACAGGTGACTATAGACAAACAGGCATTCAACGCCTGTGCCCTTCTTCACGCAGAAAACACAATTAATTAATAATATATCACTATAATTGATCACAATTTGAGTCAGGTAAATTTTCCATTGGATTGACAATACTACAGGTACACTTTGGATACACACAACTAAATCTTCCGTCGGTGAGTGACCCCCCATGCGATCAAATTCACGCGTTGACAATAACAACACCTTCGCCCACATGCATACCTACAACCGTCAAACACGCCGCGGTCTTATACTACCTACGAGTCAAACCCTGTTTAATTTAATACTGTTGACGGACGCTCCTGTCCTTCACAAGGAATAAATCGACGCAATACTTACGTAGAGTTGTCCATTGGTGAGAAATGAATCAATAAACTACTCCCGTTTGGATGCCTGCTTACACCAACGCACCCGTTCTACAAATTGACCCGGAGTTCTACAGGTCGGTATATTAGTGGTTATGGTCCGGTAGCTCTATCGCTGACAATTAACTGACTCGGTCATACAGACCTAGCGCCTTTGCGTTCCCAGTAAACAGTAAACGTTTTGATTTTGATTGCATTCTGGCCAACACTCCACTATCTAAAGTGAAAACATATACGCACATGCACGCATACAAACACCACCACACACACACGTACACGCACGTACGCACGCACACATACATCAATATTGATATCCAAATCAGTCAATAACATGTTTGAAAATCACTTGAACAATGTCATTTTTTAGCGTGCGATAGGTTGTACATGGGTATTAATAATTAAGGTAAACGATTATTGGATGTGGGCGCCACATCGAAAAGAATCGTGAAACGTCGTTGAAATAAAATTATTGTGCGGAATCACCAGAGGGCACCACTGAATAGACTACGTATCAGTGCTCTTGCTGCCGATTGATTCGCCTGCAATCAATGCAGCCACGCGGTTTGTGCGTTCTTTTTTATTGTGAGCAATGCTGTTCCCATAATTCTTTTTACAGGCTTGAATAATCGATGACAAGAATGACATTGTCTGCTAGAACTTTTCCGCGGCCTTAAGTTTTTCCTATATCCTTTAAAGTCTTCGGTGAATGCCACTTTTATGAGGTTTTCGTTTGGCGCATACGACAGACATGTCCAAACC
>OZ023213.1:55719882-55788172 GCA_963995525.1 Escarpia spicata | reverse complement strand
TTTATTTTCCAGGATGACATGTTTGTCTGGTTGACTCTGATCAGGTAATTACATTGCATTTTGGAGAGGTTGAGTTTCATACCACATTTGTGAAAATAGTAGAAATTAGTGTTGTGTTGTAACGCCATTTATGTATGTATGTATGTATGTATGTATGTATGTATGTATGTATGTATGTATGTATGTATGTATGTATGTATGTATGTATGTGTGTGTATGTATGTATGTATGTATGTAAGTATGTTTGTTTATCCTGTACTATTTTTTAATATTCCTTTCTCATTTTACCATCAAAATAAAACCAGAAGGGAATAGTAAAAAGTAGAAACAGTAGAGGAGAAATGTCCAAAAAGGAAGATATAAGGACATGAGGAAATATTTTGCAATTAGTAGAAATTAGTGTTGTGTTGTAACGCCGTCTATGTATGTATGTATGTGTGTATGTATGTAAGTATTTATGTATGTATGTATGTATGTATGTTTATCCTGTACTACTTTTTACTATTCCTTTCTCATTTGATCCTCAAAGTAAAACCAGAATGGAATAGTAAAAAGCAGTACAGGAGAAACGTCCACAAAGGAAGATATAAGGACATGAGGAAATATTTAGCAATGATAGACTGGAATAACACACTGAAGAATAAGACATCAACAGAATGCTGGAATATATATATATAAAGAATTATAGCATCTGCTAGAACTCTTCCGCGGCCTTAATGTTTTTATATTCTTTAAAGTCTTCCGTGACTGCCACTTTGATGAGGTTTTCGTTTGGCGCATACGACAGACATGTCCAAACCATCAGAGTTTTCTATGTCTGATAAAATCTGAGATGGATTCAAGGGTGAACGTCTCCTCTCTGATCTGGTTATTTCGTAATCTGTCTGTCCTAGTAACACCTCTAATAGCCTGCAAGCAACGCATCTCAAAATTGTTAAGAGACGGCATCTCCTGCGATCGTAGTGCCCAAGTTTTTGCACCGTAGATTGCTATAGGCGGTATGAGAGCCCAATGTAGTCTGGATTTCATTCTTATTGAGATGCCTCTGTTTAAACATGTGTTATTTATTATTATACATGTATGTATGTATGTATGTATGTATGTATGTATGTCTGTGTATGTATGTATGTATGTATGTAAGTATGAATCTTTATCCTGTACTACTTTTTACTATTCCTTTCTCAATTTACCATCAAAATGAAACCAGAAGGGAATAGTAAAAAGCAGTAGAGGAGAAATGTCCACAAAGGAAGATATAAGGACATGAGGAAATATTTAGCAATGGTAGACTGGAATAGCACACTGAAGAATAAGACATCAACAGAATGCTGGAATATATATAAAGAATGAAATTGAAAGCATCATCGTAAATTTGTTCCGTTGAAAAAACAAAACGGTCCAGATATAAACATTTATCGAAAGAAGCCATTAGACAAAATTAAGTAGAAACAAATGACGTGGAAGTCATCTAGACGTGCTGGAAATGATGAAGACTACAACATTTATAAAGAAGCACTAAGCCAAGCTACACCTGAAATTGGAACTTCAAAGACAAGCTGCGAAAAAAAATTAGCTTGTTATATAAAACATGACAGCAAGCGTTTTTATTTGTATGTTCGAAGCAAACAGAAAGTTCCAGAGCCTAAGGTCCCAGTACTGATCCCTGTGATACCCCACTAAAAACTATTTTTCAGTTTAAATCCTCCCCATCAAACTACTACACGTTGTTTTCTGTCAATTAGCCATTTTTTTATGTAGTTAATTACACAATTTCCTATGTCGTGGACCTTTAGTTTAAGCAGTAATCTGTGATGTGGCACTTTGTCGAAAGCTTTCTGAAAATCTAAGTACATGATATCTACTGGTGATCCCTCGTCTACCCACTTAGTGATGTCTTCCAAAACATCATCGTAAATTTGTCTTCCTTCGCTTTTAATGTTTAGCCGTCATAATTTTATACTTTAGTCGTCATACCACATATTTATTTTTTATCTGACATTTTAATTGAAACTAATAATGTATTACTGTAGTTACTTATTAATTAACTCATATCTATATATTGATAATATATTTATCTCGCAATTTACTATATAGTTGTTTTATATAGTTATGTATTTATATATATACTTATTTTTACTACGTATGATATATAATATAATTTACATCAATATTATCTTTGATTTAATTTCTCTAGTTCAGTTTTGTATTTATATGTTTTACTTGTATTATTATTATTATATTTATTTCTTATAATTTCTAACGACTATTGTCAACACTACTGAACAGAGTTCTACTTTGGATTTTAGTGTATAAATAAAGTTATTATTATTATTATTATTATAAAAAAACATAACATATTTGTTAAGCATGACCTCGCTTTTAGAAACCCATGTTGATATGGGTTTATCAAGTTATGTTTAACAAGAAAATCCACCATGTTATCTTTAATTAGTCTTTCTAATAATTTGCAAATCACTGATGTTAAACTCACTGGTCTGTAGTTCTCTGACTTGTTTCTGGAACTTTTTTTAGATACCGATATAACATTTGCTTGTTTCCATTCTAAAGGAACCACTCCCTCTTCTAATGAAAAATTAAAAACTGTTGCAAGTGCTACGTTAATTTGTTCTACAATTTCCAATAGTAGTTTGGGTGGAATCCCATCCACTCCAGGTGATTTAGTATGCTTCATAGCCCTTGTTTTCTTAACTACCATTTCCGGGTTTACAATTAAATGTCCTAAACAGTCTGATTTCGCCCCCTAGAACTTAGCCTCTGGAACTTGCAGTGAACTAATATGTGATCCTCTCTCCAAAGACCAGGCGGAAATCTTCACAGATTGGTTTCGAACTAGCAGCCAAAACACGCAGTTGAGGGTCACTTCGTCGATTTTGAGATTTTAGTGGAACTGTATTGTTTGATATACTCTTCTAAGTGCGCAGCTAAAATATACAATGTAACATGACTGTTGCCTTATTCGATACCTACCACTCATTTTAGTAAAACAATGACCAGCTGATTGACAAAGTTGAGCGCGCCGCCTCGAGAGTAACCAGCTGCACACATTTACAAGTAAACTGAAGGTGCTCATGAATTTACGAGGTCGCCAAGTAGTGTTTACGGTATAGACGAGCCAATTGGAAGGCAGCATTATATGCCACGGAAACCCCGAGTTCATGTCAAGTTGTCAAGTAAACATTGTTTTATTGTTTAGCGTTGCGCACTATACACAAGAAATCTGTATCTGATTGAATCATTCTAAGGGCACTTCAGCCCCCCCCCCGAAATACGATGTTATGTAGTGTAGTGTGTTTGTCACACATTGGACTGGTTGCTAAAAGACAGTGTCCTTAAGAGACTGCAACCCTAATAGACATTACACAGGGTGCATGCCATGGCATTGGCCAGATTAATGATGTGTCATTGTTGGGCAGTGAATTTTGCCTTAAGGGCTGATGTACTGTAGTAAACAGGCAGTTGCCGAAATAAAGTAGCCCAGTGAACTAGTACCACTGTTTTGAGTATTGCCTTCATTGTTACTGTATGATACAGCGTTACTGCGTAGCAAGAGAATACGTAACATTAATAGCAATGGATATTTTGTTATACAATGTTGAATTTATGTTCATGTAAATAATGAATCTCGACTTTAAAATGGACTTTTAATCATAACTAATTCTTGACGGGTGCCCTGTTTAAATTCTTGTGACTGTGGTTATAATACGAATATTTCAGTATCTTTTTGCTGATTTTGTATAAACATTTCATGTAGTAGTGTCACTATACACAAGAAATCTGTATTTGATTGAATCATTCTAATACCACCAGCGCTCCCAAAACTCCAAAGGACTTCAAGGCCTCTTGGCTCATATTTTAGCTTGATGTGAATATAATTATCAATCGATCTTCGCAGATAACACAATTGTTGAAAGAAGCTTCGAAATGTGGTATTAGTGACAGTCCAGCGGTGCGGGAATTGACCGAAGATTACTTCTGCCTGCCAACTTGGGAACTTGACAGCGACGTCGAAGAAAATGACAGCGGCACTGGCAGCGACGATGAACTCGGGTTGAACCCGATATCAAAAACAACAAAAACAATTTTGACCGTGCCAGTCCGGTGGCTTCTATTAGCATTGCAAAAGTTGGTGTTGACGGTGATCACAGCGAGGTTGACCCGGAATCTCCGAGTTAATCTCAAGTTGTCAAGTAAACATCGTTCTATCGTCTGGCGTCGCGCATTGAATTCAAGCAAGTGCTTAGCTTTATATGAATATAATTGTGGCTCGCAAGAAATACATATATCTGCTAGAAAGAATATAGAGGAGAGGGACTAAAATTATACAAAAACTGAGATATCTTAGTTATGAAATACGCCTAAAAGAATGTGTTTAACAACACTAGAGACAAGGTGATTGAGAGGAGATCAGAAAGAAGTTTTAAAAATATTGAATGGTTATGAAAATATTGATAGAAATATGTTTTTCTCAGTTAAGAAAGATAAAAGGACTAGGGGACTTGACGTGACATTAGTAAAGGAGCAGTGTAAATAAGATATAAGAAAGTTATCATTTTCACAAAGGATTGTAATTGTTTGGAACATATTATCTGCTGATTATGTGGGTGCTAGTAGCGTGAATATGTTTTAAAATAAACCCAAAAATTGACACCTATCTCAGAAGGGCTGGATACACGTAGATAAAAAGCGTTGGACTGTCGGTAAGCCAAAAGGGTTCCTTGTCCACCTGCCATCTAGAGTTAATTCTCTGTGTGGCAATCTTGTTAGGTGGACAATGAAGGTATGGGGTAATGGTTTTTGATACCGATATAACAATCTTGTTAAGTCTTGTTAAATCTTGATAAATGATGATCGGGAGGAAACGGCCGCGGATGAAGCACATCGCGAAGAAGAGGGTGCGATGGATCGAGAAGCGAACAGGTTCGAATGTGTCAACATGTCGCAGAAGAAATGCCGCTGTGTACGGAAGCTGCAGAATGGCCAGCCTTGTATTTCACAGTTCAGTGATGAATATCAATAGTGTATCAGGTATGATGTATCAGGTATGATGTATCAGGTATGATGTATCAGGTATAATATGTTTAATTATTATAAAGCATGTGTATTCATATACACAGAGCTCCAAGTCTCCATAAATACATACTTTATGCAGGCCTACAATAATAGGCTACATACAAACGGTTACTGTTGCATAGCTGTAAATTGAACTATTAATAATTACATTTACCCGTAGTAATGTGGCACATGTATCATTGAGTCGACGTGGAACCACTGTCTTTATTGTGGTATGATTATAAACTATATTATTATACAGTAAATTGTGTGAACTGAACACACAAGAGCTGAGGGCACACGAGAAAGACTTGCTGCTGCTAGGGATCATCTGTGTCAGCATCAATGCTTCAGAAGAAACCCATAGCGCCAAGAAGTTAAAAGTGGATCGAAAGGCAACACAGATCCGATACTTTCACTATGAACATCGACGCGACAACTTTCTCTTTGTGACGGACATATCGAAAGACAAGTTAATAAACTTGAAAAAATTGAACTTGGTAAATGGCAATTACCCTCGCAAGAAGAAGTCAGGTGGTCGATGGAAACATCATTAAGCTTCTCCGAGCAACACAGCGTCATTCTCCCAGGACGTATTCCCGGTTTCAAGCGCGATGACGTTAAGGTGCTCCCCAGTTGCGAGACAAAGGCTCCATCTGGCGGTACTACAGAGCAGCACCAGTCCAGGGTGAGCGCATTGTGCTCTACGTGCCGCAAAGTGTGGAATCAACTACTGCCATACGTGATCATTTGCAAGCCGATGTCCTACTCGTGCTGGACCTGCCAACTGAACAATACACGTGTCGTACGGTAGGTAAACGGGCCTGAGAATGAGAAAAGTGCAGTGCTTCGGCTACAAGAGACTCATCTTGAACATCACGTGCAGAACGCGCACATTATCAAGACCTGTGCCAACAGTCACGCCAAGTCGCCTGTCTGATCCACTACAGCCTGGACCCATATACTTTAAAACTCCTCGAAAATGACAGATCTTTGGAATACACGCTGATGGGGTTGCGAAACAAGTGACTTACTCAGTCGATGGGTGTGTGTCATGCGGCAAAGGTGCAAATGTCGTTACTAATTACCTGCATCCCTTTCTCGACAACTACAGTGCTGGCGAGTACCACCTTCAGCTAAATGCTGACAACTGTGGGGGACAAAACAAAAACAATTTCATGCTGTGCTACCTGGCCTGGAGAGTTGCCACCGGATTCAACGCCACAGCGACCATGTCATTTCTACTTGCCGGCCACAATGTAATGTAATCCACAAATCATCAGAGAAAGACCTGAATTTGACACAACTCGTTGGAGATGATGACAGGGAAATCGTTGTGCCGACGTATGTCTGGAAGGCAATCCTCACTCCAGCATACACGAAAGTGTTGGTTTGAAGAAAAATCACCGCTTTCACATCAGTGATGCCGACTCGGGAAAACTGCTCATAAAGGAGTACATTGACTGGGAGAACGGGGAGCACAGCATCCTGCGTTGAGGGGTCAGCACACTGTTGGACTTCCTGCTTGATTACAGACGAAACAAAGTGCAGTATATTTTGGAGAAATGACTTTTTATAATATTCACTTGCTCTGACATAAGTGCACTTGAATAGTCAGATTTCTAGATGTGATTATTGAAGCTGTTGACAGTAAAATGGTGTCTTTTTAGCTGATTTTACTAAGCGGAAGGGTATCTGGCAGCAATTTGGCTAGTTGACACTTTAGCTGGATTACTGCCTGCATCCAGTTGTAAATATTGACGGGTGTCATACATTCAGGCATTTTGCAAGAGCTAGAGATATGAGATTTTGACTAAACTCGACCAGCATGTCAATGAGATGATAATAACAGCAGGTGAGAAGTTTAAGAAACTTTATAGGTCACGTTTTCTTATAATCACACAAAACATTAACATGGTCGCCAATGGGAAACCTGACAGTGTGCTGACCCCAATTAAAGTCCCTAGCAAGGGAAACACGCTATAGTCATTGCACAATCACGGAGGACGCATTTTACTTCAAATATCTTGAAACAATTACTGAAAATACGTGTATGGCAAAACTGCAGTTGAATGGAACAAACCGTTTTTGGATATTACAGACTTCTCACCAGTCTGCAAGTCCAAATCACAGCGACGGAACACATGTCTTATAAGGGGGGTGGGGTGCGTATGCCAGTAGTTAAGCCTCAATTTGAGAATACGTATGAAAATGAACCAATAACATTGCAGCAGGGTGATTCATCAATCGTTTTTTGTTTACTTCAGCTGACTAAACACACGTGAAGATGTTGTAATTGACCCTAATGAAGTCTGAGGACAGTGATTAGCTGGAGTCAGCCATAGCCGGAGCCTGTTATCAGATCTGTCTACTGACTGGACCTTCTGGCCAATCAAGCAAGTGGCATTGTTTTCTGAATGTCTGCTAATTAGGCTGTGTAATATTATGTAATTGAAATGCTTAAGACGTCAGGCCTTTGAGGAATTCACACCCTAAGGTGACTTTTTGTTGATGTTTACCTTTGTAAATAGGGCACAAGGTCAAAAAATAAATACAAATTTGAATGTAACGTAACAACTGGCTGTATTGAATTTTCTTATAAAACACATATTTGACTTTCTGGAAAACTTTATTAGGAGTTCATAGTGCCACCTGAGAACGTTGTGCTGGATTACAAATTGTCCAACGGCGAAGTGCTGATTTTTATGGTGCCTTGCCAAGTTTGGTGGCACCTTTGAAATGTGCATAAAACACAAACACCTGGAGGGATTACAAAAAATAAAATTGCAGAGTGCTTGTAACATTGGTGCCTATAAAGTGTGTTGTTTTCAACATTTTCTAAAAAATTGCCATACCTATTTGGGGTCAGCACACTGTTGGACTTCCTGCTTGATTACAGACGAAACAAAGTGCAGTATATTTTTAAGAAATGACTTTTTATAATATTCACTTGCTCTGACATAAGTGCACTTGAGTAGTCAGATTTCTAGATGTGATTGTTGAAGCTGTTGACAGTAAAATGGTGTCTTTTTAGCTGATTTTACTAAGCGGAAGGGTATCTGGCAGCAATTTGGCTAGTTGACACTTTAGCTGGATTACTGCCTGCATCCAGTTGTAAATATTGACGGGTGTCATACATACAGGCATTTTGCAAGAGCTAGAGATATGAGATTTTGACTAAACTCGACCAGCATGTCAATGAGATGATAATAACAGCAGGTGAGAAGTTTAAGAAACTTTATAGGTCACGTTTTCTTATAATCACACAAAACATTAACATGGTCGCCAATGGGAAACCTGACAGTGTGCTGATCCCTTGAGCCGTTCCTCGAGGGGTCAGCACACTGTCAGGTTTCCCATTGGCGACCATGTTAACGTTTTGTGTGATTATAAGAAAACGTGACCTATAAAGTTTCTTAAACTTCTCACCTGCTGTTATTATCATCTCATTGACATGCTGGTCGAGTTTAGTCAAAATCTCATATCTCTAGCTCTTGCAAAATGCCTGTATGTATGACACCCGTCAATATTTACAACTGGATGCAGGCAGTAATCCGGCTACAGTGTCAACTAGCCAAATTGCTGCCAGATACCCTTCCGCTTAGTAAAATCAGCTAAAAAGACACCATTTTACTGTCAACAGCTTCAACAATCACATCTAGAAATCTGACTACTCAAGTGCACTTATGTCAGAGCAAGTGAATATTAGAAAAAGTCATTTCTCAAAAATATACTGCACTTTGTTTCGTCTGTAATCAAGCAGGAAGTCCAACAGTGTGCTGACCCCAAATAGGTTTGGCAATTTTTGAGAAAAAAATTGAAATTACTATATTTTAGAGGCACTCCTATCTCAAACACTGTGCAATATTTTTTTTTGTAATTCATCCACATGTTTTTTTTCTATACACATTTCAAAAGCGCCACCCTACTTGACCGGGCACCATATGAGTAAGCATTTTACTGTTGGACATATTCTAATCTGGCATAACTCTACACTGTACACACTTTCTCATCTGGCATATATGAAGACCTAACCCTGTTTTCCAGAAAGCCCAGTATGTTTTCTGTAAACATATCACATACAGGCAGTTGTTATGTTGCATTTATATTTATATTGATTTTTTTACTTTTTCCCTATTAGACAACTATAATTATACATGATATATGACCTTAAAGTGTGGATTCTTCAAAGGCCAGACATCTTAATGAGTTCAATTGCACAGTATTACACAACCCAATTAGTAGACATTCAATACACTGTGGCACTTGCCTGATTGAGTACTGATCAAGTCAGGTGACAGTATGTCCTGGCAGCCTGGGCCTAGGAGCTGAATGCCAGTAGTCACTCTGCCAAGATGTCATTAGGGTTGCTCCCAACCTCTTCACATGTGTTTAATTAGCTGAAGTAAACAAAAAAAGATTGTTTAATCACCCTTCTGCAATGTCATTGGTCCATTTATGATATAGATTTCCAAATGGAGGCTTCACTAATGTGATTCTCTCCCCACCCCCCTTATCACACCCAAGTTCTGTCACTGTGATTTGGACTTTCAGACTCATTAGAAGTCTGTGATTTCAAATAACGGTTTGTCCCTTTCAACTGTGATTCTGCCGGGATTATTCTGCATTATTACAATGAAGGAGACTGCAAATTATGAGACTGGTAAATTTAGCAAACATAGTGATAGGAAGACACCGCCTGTTAGAGGAATGAGGAGAAATCGGTGCGGTTTCCAACAAGGCCACCCACATTTTGAAGCAATGCATGGTGAATCAACAGAAACACCAGACAGTCATGTATGGATGCCACGACTCGGCATGGCTGACTTTTCAAGAGTCGTACAAGAAACTTCTGGTGGACTGTTAACGGTACCCGATGCTGACGGCAAGCCTGGCAATAGCAAAATTCTACGACCGCGGCCATACCGATGCCCAGATTTAACAGACAGCTACCTCCAGCCAGACGAAAATCAAGGAGGAACCGAGATGCGTCTGCTAAATATGGAAAAGAGTGCTCAGATGTGGAATGAATGTCACACTGAGCACGCCTGCAAGACGACGTGCACTTCTCCACAGTTTCAAATATACCATGAACAACAGATTGGTCTCTGTTGGAAGCAATCACTCCGATGTACAAATTGTGACTATCATTCGCGCATGTACAAACTGTACACTGAGGTCAGCACTGGACGTAGTGGTCAGCGAGCTGCTACAACTAATGTCGCACTTCACGTCGGTCTCCAGGATTCGACAATAGGGACCACAAAGATCCGTCACATTCTAGCTGCAATGGACACACCACCACCTAGTCGCACAGGATTACAGAGAACTGCAAACAAGGTCGCAACTGTCACCGCACAAGCAACCATGGATGACTTACACAGGAGAAGACAGAAAACAAAAGAGATCAACACTCTGCGTGGTCTGCCAGAAGATGCTCCGATTAACATAAGCGTCGATGTTCGGTACAACTCCACAAATCTCAAGAACACTTACAGCTGTGGTGGGCAGAATGCGTCACAGGCTTTGGGAACTGCAATCAGTTGGCAAACCGGTGAAAAGGAAATCATAGCTTTCTGGATGGACAGCAAGCTGTGTAAACTAGGAGCTACACTTCGGAACAAGGGTGTCAATGTCACCTGTCCTGGCCATGCTGGTTGCACGGCCAATGTGCAAGCAACAGATCCGCTGTCCGAGTACAGAATTGGGAAACAAATTGGCGACAGTTTAGCACAAGATGACGTTGCAATCAAGTATGTTGCTACAGACGGTGATGCATTAGCATCGCGAGGTGTACAAGATGCAATGCCAGCAGGTATGGAGACACAGAGGCAATCCGATACGACGCATCTGTCTCAAACGCAATTTCGTCATATCATGAAAGCATCATTCTCCCCCAGGATGTTTCCAGGAGAAACTGCTGCAAGGCGAGCAGAAAACAGAAAAATGTTTGCGGAAGATGTGAAAACAAGATGCCAGAAGATCTACACAAGTGTCCACATACTTCACGACAGTGACACGACAGTTATAACTAGACGTATGCCCGACATCATTCAAGCCACACTCGACTGCTATTCTGGCTCATGCAGAAACTGTCGCAGACATGCAATTGTCTGCCGTGGTGGTCGCAAGAATTGGTGGAATACTTCACAGCATTTGAAGGCCTGCGGCCTCACGCGACTAAATATGACAGACAGTGATCGAGCAACACTTCAAGGACTGATTGAAATGCGTCTTGGCAATGCCGCACTTCAAATGACACGACGCAGACTAACAACAAATCCAAATGAATCTGCAAACAGAGCTTTTTCCGCATCGGTACCTAAGAATGTTAAATTCAGTCGAAATGCACTGGGACGTGTGTGTTCAGTCATCGATCGTCTAAACTACGGTGCTGGAGATTCAATGCTACGAAAATTGGAAAATGTACAGTGTCCCATTACAAAGGGTGGAAGAGTTGCTCACGCTGTTAAACGGATCCAGCAAGATGTAGCTTACCAACGACAATATGCCAGACGGCCATCGGTGCGCCTACACAGACGAGCCACCAAGTCAAAGAGGATGAGAGACTACATTAGGGCGAAACGACAGAGATGCCAAGACGACATCTACAGAAAGAGTCAACTTGATCCCAAACCAGCAAGTCATACAGTAACAACAGTAGCAGTGACAGCAACGGCAGTTACACCAGTGAGAAGGAGGCGCCGACAGCCACCGGGAAATCGTACTGATCACCCATATTCGTTAAGGTCACGAAAATCGGCCGATCACTCTTACGCAAGCAGAGAGTAGACAGACACACAGACACGCATACACATGAGCACAATGTGCATACACAACATTATAACAATACGACATTCTGTATTTCTGCAGCGTCTACTTGGGCTGCAAACTGACCATCATCCATGCAAACACAATGTGAAGACCTAGACCATCCGACACACACGACACCATCTGCCTGCCGACATTCATGCAAACACAATCAGACTACGAGCACCACGAACATCTTGAGTACCACGATCAATCGACACGATGCAATGCTACATCAGTGACAGCAGGGGCTGACTGATGTCGACATATATCAGTGACCAGTTGTAACGATCACACATCGGAAAAGTTCATCGTACACGAACTCCCGACAAAATGTAAGTGCTCACCACTTTTTAATGGATTTAATTTTAAATCTAACATGCATGCAGGGTAAATGCCATGACCACGACATTCGCCTGATTTCACGCAAGAAATCCTTTCATTGTTGACACCGTGTGGTTCCAGGCTGACATGTGTGGCTGTCACACAGAGACTATTGTGGCAGAGATGTGAAGCATCTCGATTCGCTCTTATAAATGTCCTCCTGTGGTGCAGCATATAGCTTAACCGGTGTTCCGTGATGGTACGTCTATTGCCACATCTAAACTTGCAGCTAACTGCTCCGTATTTCACCCCTGTGCCTTTTGTGCAGCCTGTCCACAATATACACTGATTGTTTGTTGAAATAGACACATTTTCATTAATTTTGTCTGCATATTTTTCATAAAACCTGTCATCCATGATGCCTCATTGTGTAGCGTGTTTCCGTTGCTAGGGACTTTAATTGGGGTCAGCACACTGTCAGGTTTCCCATTGGCGACCATGTTAACGTTTTGTGTGATTATAAGAAAACGTGACCTATAAAGTTTCTTAAACTTCTCACCTGCTGTTATTATCATCTCATTGACATGCTGGTCGAGTTTAGTCGAAATTTAATATCTCTAGCTCTTGCAAATTGCATGTATGTATGACACCCGTCAATATTTACAAATGGATGCAGGCAGTAATCCGGCTAAAGTGTCAACTAGCCAAATTGCTGCCAGATACCCTTCCGCTTAGTAAAATCAGCTAAAAAGACAGCATTTTACTGTCAACAGCTTCTACAATCACATCTAGAAATCTGACTACTCAAATTCACTTATGTCAGAGCAAGTGAATATTGTAAAAAGTCATTTCTCAAAAATATACTGCACTTTTTTTCGTTTCTGTAATCAAGCAGGAAGTCTAACAGTGTCCTAACCCCTGACGAGACAGAGGATATAATTTGTCCGCGTCCTTTGGAAGATGTTGATTCCAGCAGTTCCGAGGACAACGAACGACTTGTCAAACGCTCAAAGAGCAACTGCTAGTGTAGTTAATAGTTGCAGTGATGTTGCTAGCCAGTGAGTGGGTGGACAGGGTCATGCGGGATCGGATCAAGGGTCGCATGTAATTAGGTCATTGCCGTAAAATAACATTTTAAGAATATATTTCACAATAAACTTATTGTTTGTATTTTAACATGATGATCTAGTCTAATTATGACCCATAAACGTGTTCCTGTTGATATGTGGTGTGTGCTGGGCTTTTTTCAGTACAGAAATAAAAAAATAGATTTTGATGTATTTAAAAATATTTGTTGTTAACATTTAATTAAATCTTACTGATACCAATGACATTTCAGAAAATCTCTTTACTCAGGTCATACGTATCAGGGGCGTGCTCAGGATTGTCTGTTGGGGGGGGGGGGGGGGGGGGGGGCTTTCCAAACGATATTACCATTGGTGCGGGAACGAAATTCATATGGGGGGGGGGGCTACCGGAGCTTCAGCACCACTGTGCTGTTGAAAATTGTTCGCCGCTGCGCCGCTGTAACTTCTGCTTCTCCGCTGTCTCGGCTGTGAACTCATGACATACAGGGGGGTGGGGGTGGAGACAGTCCTTCCGTCTACTCACGTACATAGCCATAATTTTGATCATACAGCAGTGCAGAAATTTATAGGGGTTTCCGGGCAAACAACCCCCCCCCCCTGAGTACGCCCCTGCTATACGTTACCGTATGGATCGTACAATAGTGAGGAATTTTGGGGGGGATTCCGGGCAACCAAAAAAACCCTGCGTACGCCACTGAGTATGTAAAATTAGGACACTGTGAATGCAGGGTTGCTGTGGTATTTTCAGCTGTATGTCTGCATAACATCACGCCAAAGTTCAAAGCTGTTTTTCTCCAAATTGTCTATTTCAATGCACCATCATTCAAATTGGCAAAACTCCACAAATATACAACATGGAACAATATGTGATCGCTCGTTAGAAAACTCTGTGTATCTGCTTTCCAACGATGTATAAATACCAGCATGCAAAATTTGCTACTTCAGCCTGGTTTTGGCAGAGCAGGTCACGCATCTTCCCTGGTAAAGACCGAACTAAAATACTCAGTCCGGTCTTCTGTCATTAAGAATCCCTCTGATATTATATTTCCAGCACTATCTTCTAGAGGACCGACCTTATCCTGAACTTTCTATTTGCTCCGAACATATGCATACAAACTCTTGCTGTCTTGTTTTATATTACAAGCAAATTTTTTTTCGTAGCTTCTCTTCGAATTTCGAATTTCAGTTGTACCTTGGTGTAATGTTTCTTTATGAATGTTGTAGACTTCGTCATTTCCAGTACGTCTATATGATTTCCACAACATTCGTTTGTACTTAATTTTTCTAATGGCTTCTTTCTGGACCGTTTCGCTTGCTTTTTGGAACAAATTTATCGACTAAATTTCATTCTTTAAGATATTCCAGCATTCTGTTGCTGTCTTATTCTTCAGTGTGTTGTTCCAGTCTATCTTTGCTAAATATTTCTTCATTTCGTCTGGCGCGTGAGGATGATTAAACTTTAATTATGTTCCTCCAATAATGCGTTGTTGAGAATGGTCATTTTCTTTAGACGTCGGCGAGGCGATGGGCATTGACCTCTAGTGGAGTGTGTCGACACCCGGACACACCCCGCCTTGCCGCGTTGTCTTCACGCAGCGGATAACGTCTGGAACACCTTGGTTTGACCCAGTTCAGCAAAGAGTGTCAATAATTCGCAATAATGGTGTTCGTAATTGACGGTTCACGCTGAATCTACGTATTGTGTCACTGAATGTGCGCCGCATGGGCACCGCGGGAAAAGGCTCGGATTTCACAACGGGCTGCATACGTCTACATTATGAAAACCAAGACATGTTTTAAGGTTGCTTGCTGAAACATTATGAATACTCTCTAGATATCTAGATTTCTAGATCTAAAAACTACGTTAACGCGCTTTATACGCACCGAGTAGGCCACCACGTGGCTGTAATCCCATTCTACGCGTAAACATACACACCTGAATTAGCCTTCCCGGATTCAGGGAGTGACATACATGGAAAAGGGGGGCACATCCGAATATGTGTCAGCCACCCATTCTGGTCGACGTGTAATTGTATAGATGGCACACAACCCTTGATTGGTTTGTATACAAACAACCCAACCATTGTGTACTTTGTAAATTGACAGTCACGCCGGGTGTATCACCAAACACGACTTGTGGCTAGCCACTGTGCAACCTGAGATGTAAACTGAATACACCAAACCTGCAGCACAGTATGCACAGCCAGTAAGACACATACGCTAATACTATAAGCATACACTAAAATTGGTCCCAAGCTTGATACATACAATCAACTAATGAAGAAAAACTGAACCAAGTGGGTTGACACGCGGTCGTTAAGTTCGAAAACGGCATCTTCTGATGGAAACGTAGGATCGTACGTAGCTGTTTACGTTTTATGAAACTTTTTGTAAAATGTTGCAATTTTTTTCTCAGAAATTGACAATAATCTTGACATTATTAATTAAACTGTTATGGAATTAACATCCTATACTCTCTTGTTCTAGTTTAAGCTTCTATCTGCTGCGATTGTAATCAACCTTATTACGTGGCTCTAATCACATTCTAATACACACCTGAATTTGACTCCGCGGAGTCAGCAAGCCGCATGGATGGGGCACACCCGAATATGTGTCATCTACACATTGTGGCCCACGTGTAATGTTATAGATTAAACTACACTAGTTCCATACTTTTGGAAGAAAACCCTCCGGTCAATCGTGATTGTTATTATTATTTATTATAATGTTTAATGTTATAGATTAAACTACACTAGTTCCATACTTTTGGAAGAAAACCCTCCGGTCAATCGTGATTGTTATTATTATTTATTATAATGTTTAATGTTATATATTAAACTACACTAGTTCCACACTTTTGGAAGAAAACCCTCCGGTCAATCGTGATTGTTATTATTATTTATTATAATGTTTAATGTTATAGATTAAACTACACTAGTTCCATACTTTTGGAAGAAAACCCTCCGGTCAATCGTGATTGTTATTATTATTTATTATAATGTTTATTTTTATAGCTGTTTTTCTGCATGCCATAAACAAACATTACATATGTCTAAATAATACACAGTTCTGCCATCACTAATTGAAGCAATGTGGAGTGTCCAAGGCAAATTAGTGTATTAATTAGATAATAATGATGGTAACTGACAATGATGAGATTATTTGCTAAATGTTTGTAATCCTCACACCAGGTAAATCGCCCACTTATGTTGCTGAATTCATTGCTCTAGTGGTTCTATGGTCGTCAACATAAATCGTTGAACATCAATTGTTGAAGAGATTGATCCTACTTATAAGTCAAACCCTGTTTAATTTAATACAGTTGAAAGACGATCCTGTTCTTCACAAGCGACGCAACACTTACGTAGAGCTGTCCATTGGTGAGAAATGAATCAATAAACTACTCCCGTTTGGACGACTGCTCACACCAACGCACCCGTTCTACAAGTTGACCCGGAGTTCTACAGGTCGTCACGCATCGGTTCATTAGTAGTTACGCTCAGATCGCTCTATCCCTGACAATTAACTGACTCTGTTATATAGACCTGGCGCCGTTGCGTCCTCAGTAACCAGCAAATCCCCAGACTATATAGAACTCCATATCCAAAGAACCACGCAGATAGCATGATGACTGAGTGCATGCTAAATAAGAGTCCGCAAGTCTAGAATGAATAATTAGTATAACAATTATTAAATCCTAATAAATGTTATCTTAACATTGCATTTTTTCATAATGATGTTATGCTTGTGAGTGACTTTAACCTTTTGGATGTTAGCTGGTAAAAATAATAATAATAATAATAATAAATCACTTCTAGCTCGCCAATATCCTTAGACAGTCCGAGCTCAGTGGCGCCCCAAAACCAAAGGATTAAGCATTCTCGTACTCGTGGATGGATGTGTTAGGAAGCTAGGGAGGATAGGCGATATTGAAAAGATAGGTTTTCAAGTGACGACGAAATGTAATTAGTGTATATCTTGTACGTAAATACCATGCTATTAAAATCCACCATGTCCTGTATAGTTATAGTTTTAAATTGATTTAAAAGTGGTATTGTATGATACCTGTATTAACCTTTTGACAAATTCGAGTAGCTCTTTTCTGAATAATATACAGAGGATGTATTTTAGCCTTATTAGTATTGCCAGTAATTCTACAACACTTATTTAAATAAGGCATAATGAGGATAAAATATAATGAGTACGTGTCCGTGAATTTATGTGTACGTGCGCTCATATACGTGTATGTGCACTTGTGTGCTCCTTGCGGACATGTGTGTGTGAATGTTTAACATATATTTGCACCTATACTGGTAGATTGTCAGAAATGTTTTCATAAGGTCCAACGTTAACTAATATCACTTTTTCTTCAAAGTGAAAACCCACAGAAATAGGTGGTGGAAAACACCTGTGTAAGAAGTGACATCTGTGTAAGAAGTGACATCTGTGTAAGAAGTGACATCTGTGTAAGAAGTGACATCTGTGTAAGAAGTGACTGGTCGGATAGAACACACACACATATACACACGCGCGCGCGCGCGCACACACACACACACACACGCACGCATACACACATATGCGAGCGAGCGAGCGCACTCACACACGCTCGCACGCACATACATCAATATTTATATATAAAAACAATCAATAAAGTGTTTGAAAATCACCTGAACAGCGTCACTTTCTAGTGACTACCCATCGTGCGATGGGTAGTATATAGGTATTTATAATTAAGGTCAACGTTTATTGGTAGTGGGCGCCACAACGAAAATAATCATAAAACTTCGATCAATAAATTATCGTGCGGAATCACCAGAGGGCACCACTGAACAGACTCCTTATCAATGCTTTTGCTGCAGATTGATTCGTCTGCAATCGATGCAGCCAAGCGTTTTGTGCGGTTTTGTTGTTGTGATCAATGCTGTTCCCACAATTCTTTTTATAGGCTTGGATAATCGATGATAAGAATGAGGCCACTGTGTCTGCTAGAAGTGTTAAAACAGAATGTGCATGAAACCAAAGTAGTTGCCGCTAGGTTCCAATGTCATAAATAAGCATTCACCATTGTCGTCTGCAAATGTCAGGTTTTGCGAAGAGGGACACGCAATGGTAACTTACGGAGCGAGGGACCGCCGGTGACTTGATTGACTTCAATGCCTAGGCCAATTTGACACCTCGCAATCGTCCTAGATGTCACACCCCTCCATTTCGTCCTGTCTAGAGACACCGCTTTACTGTTAACAGCGTGTCCTGCCTAAATTGGTCACTCCAGCTCTTCCGCTGCCTTCAATTTTGTCTGTGTCCTTTAAAGTCTTCATTGAAAGTTATTTTATGAGGTTTGCGTTTGGCTTACGGCAGACATATCCAAAATATCGTTGTCTTTTATGTCTGCTGACATCTGATATGGATTCAGGAGTGAATGTCTCCTCTCATCTGGATATTTCGTAGGCTGTTTGCCCTAGTGACACCTCTGATAGCCTGCAGCAACGCATCGCCAATATTTCAAGAGAGAGCATCTCTTGCGATCATAGTACCAACGTTTGTACCATGGATTGCTATAAGCAATATATAATGGTCCCACATAGTCTGGCTTTCATTCTTATTGAGATGCCTCTGTTTGAAGATACGTTTTTATGAGTCTACCATTTATTTAACAAGATTGAACAAGTTTGCCGCCAGGACTAGAAGCTCTAGACGGTATTCGGACAAGGAAGACTTTGGCTTATCGAGAATTTCCCAACTACGTACAGCCCGCGCTCCCTCTCCCTCTCCCTCTCCCTCTCCCTCTCCCTCTCCCTCTCCCTCTCCCTCTCCCTCTCCCTCTCCCTCTCCCTCTCCCTCTCCCTCTCCCTCTCCCTCTCTCTCTCTGTCTCTCTCTCTGTCTCTCTGTCTCTCTCTGTCTCTCTGTCTCTCTCTCTGTCTCTCTCTCTCTGTTTCTCTCTCTCTGTCTCTCTCTGTCTCTCTCTTTCTCTCTCTTTTTCTCTGTCTCTCTGTCTCTCTCTGTCTCTCTCTGTCTCTCTCTGTCTCTCTCTCTGTCTCTCTCTGTCTGTCTGTCTCTCTCTGTCTGTCTGTCTGTCTGTCTGTCTGTCTGTCTGTCTCTCTCTCTCTCTCTCTCTCTCTCTCTCTCTCTCTCTCTCTCTCTCTCTCTCTCTCTGAAATAAATGCTATGTGAAATGTGAAAATTCCGCTACATGTGAAAAAATTACACTAAATGTGAAAAAAGTACGCCCGGTAAACGTGAAAAACTTTCAACGCTAAATGTGAGAAATAGGGCGGTCCGCTAAAGGTGAAAAACTTCCTACGCTAAATGTGAAAACAACATTCATATTCAGTTCCGTGTAAGAATGGAGTGTGTACGTGTGTGCGTGCTTGCGTGCGTGCGTGCGTGCGTGCGTGCGCAGGGATTGAAACTGTGACCACCTGCATGCCAGTCACAGACTATACCACTAGGTTACACGGCCGTCCATGCTGTGGACTGTCTGTGACGACGCCCTCCCTAGGCATGGTAGAGCCTATGGAACAAACATGAGTTAATTGTAATTGTTAATTGATTGATTAAAGTCACGCAATGGAGTTAATTTGAATTTAATTAATTGCCCAAACTGATAGCATGGGTTAATTTTAATTGTTTGAATAAATTGAATAAAGGTGTAAGAAACGAAAGAGGCGACACCTTGGTAGAATGGGCAACATCAAGAAAGTACAAAATCATGAATACCATGTTCCAGAAGAAAGCAGGAAGGAGATGGACATGGAAAAGCCGAAATGGAGAAACGAAGAACGAAATTTACTACATCCTGACAAACAAGTCAGACATGGTGACTGACGTAACTGTCATTAACCAAGTCAACATTGGAAGTGACCACAGAATGGTAATGAGCAACATCAAACAAGACGTCAAGGCTGAAAGGAAGAAGTTGGTAAACAAGAGACCACCGAGTGTAAACACCACACACATCGGAAGAAAAAAGATCGAATTCCAACTCGAACTGCGGAATAGATTCGAGACACTACATGAACTAGACGACATCGACACCTTGAGCAAAAACATCACTGAGATGATCCAACTAAGTGCAACAAGTGTAGCCAAAGCAATCAATAGGCATGTAGTGACGAGAATATCGTCACCGACACGAGCACCAATGAAGAAACGACGAGAAAATGTGTATAACGGAGACCGCAAAAAACAAATAGAGTACGCAGAAATATGCAAGACCATCAAAAAGAAAGCGAAGGAGGACATCAGAAAGTACAAACAAGACATCATACGAGAAACGATTATGGCATCAATGAGCCTGAAGAAAGCAAGAAGAATGCAGGCACAAGGCCGATACAGACTGATTACACCTCTAGACAAGCAGGGTAAAGAAATACAAGACCAAGATATGATCATGGAACGAATAGACACCGAGATATATGACAGTGAACGGAGTACCATAATTCACACCGACCAGAAAGAGATACCAGAGATAACACCATGGGAAGTGGAAGCTGCGCTAAGAGATATAAAGAATGGGAAGACATCGGGCAACGACCATGTAAACATTGAAACATTAAAAGCAGGAGAAGAGATCATTTCGAAGACGAATACCCACCGCTTGGAAGAACGCAAAGATGGTGATAATCCTCAAGAAGGGAAATAAGAAAGACTTAAAGAACTACATACCGACATGTCTGTTATCAAACATATACAAATTACTCACACATATACTAACGGATAGACTAGAGAAGACACTGGACAAAAACCAACCACGAGAGCAAGCAGGATTCAGAAGCAGGTACTCAACGACAGGCCACACACACGTCGTAAACACACTGAAAGAGAAGTGCCGAGAATATAGCATCCCGCTCTGCATCGCTTTCGTCGACTACGAGAAGCAATATTGACCTCCCTTCAAGAACAGGGGATAGAAGATGTGTACATCGATCTCCTGAAAGACATCTACACCAACAGCTCGGTGACAATCCACCTACACAAAAAGAGTAACAAGATCAACATCAAGAGAGGAGTACGACAGGGTGACACCATATCGCCCAAGCAGTTGAGAGCAACACTCGAAAGCAGATTACGAAGACTGACCTGGGAAACCAGAGGCTTGATACGACGTTATATTCGAGGTAATTGAAACGGCCAAGAACAATCATATGGTAAGCAAATTAGTTAAGTTTAATAAATACAAACACAAATAAATCGAAGTGGATTACCACGGGTGTGCTAAAATCCATAAAGTTTCGAGATAAATTATATAAGAGAATGAAACTTACAAATCATAATTCAAGGAATACGAAATCGTGCCACCGAGTATAGACACCACACAAATCTGAAGAAAAAAGATAGAATTCCAACTCGAACTGCGAAATCGATTGGAGACTCTACAGGAACTAGATGACATCGACACCATGAGCGAAAACATCACTGAGATGATCCAACTAAGTGCAACAAGTGTAGCCAAAGCAATCAACAGGCATGTAGTGACGGGAATATCGTCACCGACACGAGCACTGATGAAGAAACGTCGAGAAATGGTGGATAACGGCGACCGTATAAACAAATAGAGTACGCAGAAATATGCAAGACCATCAAAAAGAAAGCGAAGGAGGACATCAGGAAGTACAAACAAGAGATCATACGAGAAACGATTATGTCATCAAAGAGCCTGAAGAAAGCAAGAAGAACGCAGGCACTAGGACGAGACAGACTGATTACACTTCTAGACAAGCAGAGTAGAGAAATACAAGACCAAGATATGATCATGGAACGAATAGAGGAATTCTACACCGAGCTATATCACAGTGAACAGAGTACCATAATTCACACCGATGCGAAAGAGGTACCAGAGATAACACCATGGGAAGTGGAAGCTGCGCTAAGAGATATGAAGAATGGGAAGACATCAGGCAACGACCATGTAAACATTGAAACATTGAAAGCAGGAGAAAATATAACCTCGAAGACACTGGCTAAGCTGTATACTAAATGCTTATCAGAAAGACGAATACCCACCGCTTGGAAGGACGCAAAGATGGTGATAATCTTCAAGAAGGGAAATAATATATGATATGTCTGTTATCAAACATCTACAAATTACTCACAAAGATACTAACGAACAGACTAGAGAAGACATTGGACGAAAACCAACCACGAGAGCAAGCAGGGTTCAGAAGCAGGTACTCAACGACAGACCACATACACGTCGTAAACCAACTGAAAGAGAGGGGCCGAGAATATAATATCCCGCTCTGCATCGCTTTCGTCGACTACGAGAAGGCATTCGATTCAGTGCAAACTCAAGCAATACTGACCTCCCTTCAAGAACAGGGGATAGAAGATGTGTACATCGATCTCCTGAAAGACATCTACACCAACAGCTCGGTGACAGTCCACCTACACAAAAAGAGCAACAAGATCAACATCAGGAGAGGAGTACGACAGGGTAACACCATATCGCCCAAGCTGTTCACGGCAACACTCGAAAGCATATTCCGAAGACTGACCTGGGAAACCAGAGGCTTGATGATAGACGGAGAATATCTCAGCCATCTTCGCTTCGCCGACGACATACTCATATGCGCTACTACAATGGAAGAACTACAAAACATGATGCAGGAGCTAGCTGATGAAAGTGAAAAACAAAGTCTCAAGATGAACATCTCGAAGACAAAAGTGATGCTAGAAAATGACACACCAATATATATCAACACGACGCAGATAGAGAACGTTGAAAGCTACGTCTATCTCGGACAGCGATACAGTATCAGAGACAAAAACCAAGACAAGGAGATTCAAAGAAGGATCACAGCCGGCTGGACAGCATTCGCCAAACACCGCGACATCTTCAAAGGTAACTTTGGAACCTGCTTGAAGAGACAAGTCTTCAACTCATTCGTATTTCCAGCGATGACATACGGCGCGGAAACATGGGCACTCACCAGCCAGGCAAAGAATAAGCTAGCAGCCGCACAAACGAAGATGGAAAGAAGTATGTTAAACATCACATACCGGGAGAGAAAAACAAACATCTGGGTAAGGCAGAAGACAAAGGTCATAGACATGATAGAACAAATCAGAAGACAGAAGTGGATGTGGGCAGGGCACATCAGCAGACTACGAGATAACCGATGGACATCGCGTATCACAACCTGGAGACCTTACGAAGGGAAACGATCTAGAGGAAGACCGGCGAGACGGTGGAGAGACGAACTAGACGAGTACTGGAAGGGCACCATCTGGCAGAGGATAGCGCAAGACAGGCAGATTTGGAAACGACATGCTGAGGCCTTCGCCCAACCACGGGCTACTACGGCTGCACAATGATGATGAAGGGTCTTAACCAAGTGTATCTACCTAACACGTCAAGAACGCACAGCACGTAAGAATACGCAGTGTCAGCATAGAGTATTTTACTCCTTGTCATATCTACAAGATCTATTTGGAGTTTGTCCTGTACTCCTCTGCTTCGAACGCTTGTGTGCGGAGCTCTATTCAGGAAGCGCGCCGTCATTATCTGGTGTCGCGTGTCTTGGGAAAGCTCATGACTTATTGCATTTTCCGACAAACACATCTCATTCTTAAGTGAATGATGCATGCGCCGTGGTCCAATTCCTCTCCGGCGATCATATTGCTCTTTGACCAACTTAGTGACATCGGACGTTTTAACAATTTTCTTGTTGTCGTAATACAGGTATGTGCCGACTAACTTGTACTTGAGCCTGTTCCTGTAGTATTTGGTCACCGCGCTCCTTTCAGCAGTCGTCCATTCGCAAACAGGGGGCAAACGATTTCCACTCAACAGCTGTTGTAGTATCTCGAAGTGAGTGTCGGGCATCACCGAACAAGTTCTTTTTACTCTCACAGCGAAGCACCCACAAGCCAGAAGAAGAGGCGAAATTAGCAACCAAAAAAACGAGAACATGTACCTGTCGCTTGAAATATAAACGGAGTTTCTATCCGAACTGATAATTATGCGGTAAACGCTCACGGTTAGTGTACGGTTTTAGATTAGGATTTAGGTTAGGGCTAAGATCAGGTAAGGTTTGGATTACATTCAGGATAGGGTTCGGGTTAAGGTGTGTTACAACTGTTAATGTAATAATTAACTGATTAGGAATATGTGCCCAATAATGTATTGAAATTAACCAAAAAGGTAATACAATCAATCAATAATGTAATAACATTGACCAATAACGTAAGTGTCTGATACTGTAATAACAACGACCCTTAATGTAATAAACCTTCTGTCCGATGTGTAATAATTTTTTATTGATGATGTAATACTTTTTTCCTGCCCATAATGTAATAACGGTTGACTGATAATGTAATAACAGGGAAATTTCAAGTCCAAATCTTGTAAAAGTCACACTAAGGTCGTTGTTAGTGTTAACTATGTTAACAACAAGGTCACACCAGAAAATAAAATAAAAGAAACCACGTCAAGGTCAAATTAAAAACATAAAGATAGTGCGAAGTTCACACCGTGTTTGTATAATAATTTTGTCACGACAATATCACGAATGGTAAATAGGCCCCCTCCCCAACCTTCACAACCACGGCCTACTAACCACCCTCTGTCAGGGGGGTCACTGCCCTCCTTTCATCAGGGCCACTAACCATCCTCTGTGTCATGGGGGTCACTACCCTCCTTTCATCAGGGCCACTAACCACCCTCTGTCATGGGGGTCACTGCCCTCCTTTCATCAGGGCCACTAACCATCCTCTGTCATGGGGGTCACTGCCCTCCTTTCATCAGGCCCACTGGGTCACTGCCCTCCTTTCATCAGGGCCACTACCTATCCTCTGTCATGGGGGTCACTGCCCTCCTTTCATCAGGGCCACTAACCACCCTCTGTCATGGGGGTCACTGCCCTCCTTTCATCAGGGCCACTAACCATCCTCTGTCATGGGGGTCACTGCCCTCCTTTCATCAGGGCCACTACCTATCCTCTGTCATGGGGGTCACTGCCCTCCTTTCATCAGGGCCACTAACCACCCTCTGTCATGGGGGTCACTGCCCTCCTTTCATCAGGGCCACTACCTATCCTCTGTCATGGGGGTCACTACCCTCCTTTCATCAGGGCCACTAACCACCCTCTGTCATGGGGGTCACTGCCCTCCTTTCATCAGGGCCACTAATCATCCTCTGTCGTGGGGTCACTGCCCTCCTTTCATCAGGGCCACTACCTATCCTTTGTCATGGGGGTCACTACCCTCCTTTCATCAGGGCCACTAACCACCCTCTGTCATGGGGGTCACTGCCCTCCTTTCATCTGGGCCACTAACCATCCTCTGTCATGGGGGTCACTGCCCTCCTTTCATCAGGGCCACTAACCATCCTCTGTCATGGGGGTCACTACCCTCCTTTCATCAGGGCCACTAACCATCCTCTGTCATGGGGGTCACTACCCTCCTTTCATCAGGGCCACTAACCATCCTCTGTCATGGGGTCACTACCCTCCATTCATCAGGGCCACTAACCATCCTCTGTCATGGGGGTCACTGCCCTCCTTTCATCAGGGCCACTAACCATCCTCTGTCATGGGGGTCACTGCCCTCCTTTCATCAGGGCCACTAACCTTCCTCTGTCATGGGGGTCATTGCCCTCCTTTCATCTGGGCCACTAACCATCCTCTGTCATGGGGGTCACTGCCCTCCTTTCATCAGGGCCACTAACCATCCTCTGTCATGGGGATCACTACCCTCCTTTCATCAGGGCCACTAACCATCCTCTGTCATGGGGGTCACTGTCCTCCTTTCATCAGGGCCACTAACCATCCTCTGTCATGGGGGTCACTGTCCTCCTTTCATCAGGGCCACTAACCATCCTCTGTCATGGGGGTCACTGCCCTGCTTTCATCAGGGCCACTAACCATCCTCTGTCATGGGGGTCACTGCCCTCCTTTCATCAGGCCCACTAACCATCCTCTGTCATGGGGGTCACTGCCCTCCTTTCATCAGGGCCACTAACCATCCTCTGTCATGGGGGTCACTGCCCTCCTTTCATGAGGGCCACTAACCATCCTCTGTCATGAGGGTCACTGCCCCCCTTTCATCAGGGCCACTAACCATCCTCTGTCATGGGGGTCACTGCCCTCCTTTCATCAGGGCCACTAACCATCCTCTGTCATGGGGGTCACTGCCCTCCTTTCATCAGGGCCACTAACCATCCTCTGTCATGGGGGTCACTACCCTCCTTTCATCAGGGCCACTAACCATCCTCTGTCATGGGGGTCACTGCACTCCTTTCATCAGGGCCACTAACCATCCTCTGTCATGGGGGTCACTACCCTCCTTTCATCAGGGCCACTAACCATCCTCTGTCATGGGGGTCACTGCACTCCTTTCATCAGGGCCACTAACCATCCTCTGTCATGGGGGTCACTACCCTCCTTTCATCAGGGCCACTAACCATCCTCTGTCATGGGGGTGACTGCCCTCCTTTCATCAGGGCCACTAACCATCCTCTGTCATGGGGGTCACTGCCCTCCTTTCATCAGGGCCACTAACCATCCTCTGTCATGGGGGTCACTACCCTCCTTTCATCAGGGCCACTAACCATCCTCTGTCATGGGGGTCACTGCACTCCTTTCATCAGGGCCACTAACCATCCTCTGTCATGGGGGTCACTACCCTCCTTTCATCAGGGCCACTAACCATCCTCTGTCATGGGGGTCACTGCACTCCTTTCATCAGGGCCACTAACCATCCTCTGTCATGGGGGTCACTACCCTCCTTTCATCAGGGCCACTAACCATCCTCTGTCATGGGGGTGACTACCCTCCTTTCATCAGGGCCACTAACCATCCTCTGTCATGGGGGTCACTACCCTCCTTTCATCAGGGCCACTAACCATCCTCTGTCATGGGGGTCACTACCCTCCTTTCATCAGGGCCACTAACCATCCTCTGTCATGGGGTCACTACCCTCCATTCATCAGGGCCACTAACCATCCTCTGTCATGGGGGTCACTGCCCTCCTTTCATCAGGGCCACTAACCATCCTCTGTCATGGGGGTCACTGCCCTCCTTTCATCAGGGCCACTAACCTTCCTCTGTCATGGGGGTCATTGCCCTCCTTTCATCTGGGCCACTAACCATCCTCTGTCATGGGGGTCACTGCCCTCCTTTCATCAGGGCCACTAACCATCCTCTGTCATGGGGATCACTACCCTCCTTTCATCAGGGCCACTAACCATCCTCTGTCATGGGGGTCACTGTCCTCCTTTCATCAGGGCCACTAACCATCCTCTGTCATGGGGGTCACTGTCCTCCTTTCATCAGGGCCACTAACCATCCTCTGTCATGGGGGTCACTGCCCTGCTTTCATCAGGGCCACTAACCATCCTCTGTCATGGGGGTCACTGCCCTCCTTTCATCAGGCCCACTAACCATCCTCTGTCATGGGGGTCACTGCCCTCCTTTCATCAGGGCCACTAACCATCCTCTGTCATGGGGGTCACTGCCCTCCTTTCATGAGGGCCACTAACCATCCTCTGTCATGAGGGTCACTGCCCCCCTTTCATCAGGGCCACTAACCATCCTCTGTCATGGGGGTCACTGCCCTCCTTTCATCAGGGCCACTAACCATCCTCTGTCATGGGGGTCACTGCCCTCCTTTCATCAGGGCCACTAACCATCCTCTGTCATGGGGGTCACTACCCTCCTTTCATCAGGGCCACTAACCATCCTCTGTCATGGGGGTCACTGCACTCCTTTCATCAGGGCCACTAACCATCCTCTGTCATGGGGGTCACTACCCTCCTTTCATCAGGGCCACTAACCATCCTCTGTCATGGGGGTCACTGCACTCCTTTCATCAGGGCCACTAACCATCCTCTGTCATGGGGGTCACTACCCTCCTTTCATCAGGGCCACTAACCATCCTCTGTCATGGGGGTGACTGCCCTCCTTTCATCAGGGCCACTAACCATCCTCTGTCATGGGGGTCACTGCCCTCCTTTCATCAGGGCCACTAACCATCCTCTGTCATGGGGGTCACTACCCTCCTTTCATCAGGGCCACTAACCATCCTCTGTCATGGGGGTCACTGCACTCCTTTCATCAGGGCCACTAACCATCCTCTGTCATGGGGGTCACTACCCTCCTTTCATCAGGGCCACTAACCATCCTCTGTCATGGGGGTCACTGCACTCCTTTCATCAGGGCCACTAACCATCCTCTGTCATGGGGGTCACTACCCTCCTTTCATCAGGGCCACTAACCATCCTCTGTCATGGGGGTGACTGCCCTCCTTTCATCAGGGCCACTAACCATCCTCTGTCATGGGGTCACTGCCCTCCTTTCATCAGGGCCACTAACCATCCTCTGTCATGGGTGTCACTGCCCTCCTTTCATCAGGGCCACTAACCATCCTCTGTCATGGGGGTCACTGCCCTCCTTTCATCAGGGCCACTAACCATCCTCTGTCATGGGGGTCACTACCCTCCTTTCATCAGGGCCACTAACCATCCTCTGTCATGGGGGTCACTGCACTCCTTTCATCAGGGCCACTAACCATCCTCTGTCATGGGGGTCACTACCCTCCTTTCATCAGGGCCACTAACCATCCTCTGTCATGGGGGTCACTGCACTCCTTTCATCAGGGCCACTAACCATCCTCTGTCATGGGGGTCACTACCCTCCTTTCATCAGGGCCACTAACCATCCTCTGTCATGGGGGTGACTGCCCTCCTTTCATCAGGGCCACTAACCATCCTCTGTCATGGGGTCACTGCCCTCCTTTCATCAGGGCCACTAACCATCCTCTGTCATGGGTGTCACTGCCCTCCTTTCATCAGGGCCACTAACCATCCTCTGTCATGAGGGTCACTGCCCTCCTTTCATCAGGGCCACTAACCATCCTCTGTCATGGAAGTCACTGCCCTCCTTTCATCAGGGCCACTAACCATCCTCTGTCATGGGGTCATTGCCCTCCTTTCATCAAGGCCACTAACCATCCTCTGTCATGAGGGTCACTGCCCTCCTTTCATCAGGGCCACTAACTAGCCTCTGTCATGGGGGTCACTGCCCTCCTTTCATCAGGGCCACCATGCGCCTCATTCGCATTCATGTGGGGGGGGGGGGGGGGGGTGCGTGTATGCGTTGTGTGCATGTGCGTGTGTGTATGCGTGGCCGTGTGCGTGTCACTAGTAGACGCACGTATCTACATATGTGATTCCTTAAAACTTCACAACAACCTATCGCTAAATTTCAATGATCATAATTAGTATAACTAATACAGCTCACCAAACACAAGCAAGCATCTTTATAACTAGAACGAACAAGTCGGTGCGTTAACGGTCTCTGTTCTATCTCGCACCTCACTTGTATTCATTTATCTACCTACATCTATCAAGCTGTTGCCATCCTCTCCAATATTCCCAAAAACGTCTTTAAAATACACCCTCCAAACAGATAATGAACCAGCCGTGGTGCTGCGTTACCATGATGCTATTCATGACATGAATAACATCCCTGGTTATATTTCAGTTGCATCCTACTAGATTAGAAATTGTATTTGGACTGTGTTATATACATGCAATTCATGTTCTATGTAGGCGTATTATGTTTGCATCGATTTTGATTATACTCGGATTATCTGTAGTCTATATTTGTGTGCATTGTGTGTAATAATATGTGTCCGTTTGACATGTATGATTACACAAATTAATTATATAACTTCTGCATTACAAATTAACTTAACCGAAAAAAACTAAATTAACGTAACTTAACTACTTGACGTTAAAGTTAATCGAAAACAAAAAACATGTGGTGTCACCTAGCGATCTCGTTTGAACTGGACTAGCACCAACGTTGTTGTTTGTTAATAATATTTGGTTGCATAATTAACAACATTATAATTAAATTAATTTACAACAATAACTCCTTAAATACAACGCACATTTATGCTTTATCAAACACTGTGCAACTTGAGCATTTGCCTACGATTCTACACAGAAATTTGGTGTCGGTGCAGCACGTTAACACGTTAATACGTTCTTGTGACGGATCGTTTACATTTAACACAGCCACAGTGTGTTACATATTAATTTGTAACAAGAACAGTATACAATGTTATATTTTTGCTTGTTGGAAATTACAAAATACGCCATTATCCTACATTTTAGCATTGTTTAGTATATAAAGTATATATAAGGCATATGACGCATAGACTAAAAAAGTGGTCCCGAATGCTCCGGCTTTTAGCATTTCCCCTTAGCAAAGGCTAAAAGACCGAGTTTTCGGGACCAGCGACACAAGGGAACGACAATATGTTACATATACTCTTGTTGGATAGTAAACATACTTTAGTAACCTTCTCTAGCAGTTTTTACTATATCTAAATATAAGGCCTAATATAGATGTACTAGAAATTAAAGTGTTCTCGAATGGTCGGGCTTTTACCCTCTCCTCCTAGAAAAGGCTAAAAGACCGAGAGTTCGTGAACAGTGACACCTGGCAATGAGCCGCACGATAGAATAACGTACATATGTATAGCGTGCTTAACGCAAAATGTCTTAAATTACTGTTTTGTTAGTTTATTATGGATGTGATACATATCAAGTTTCTCTAATTGTATGTCCACTTAGGAACTATTTCCTGCCGTGGCGTTGCACAGCGCAGCACCGCCATGCGAGTGCTAAATATAGGTACACATTTTGCGGTTGACGTCATGTTCACGAATGGTCGGGCTTTCTAGTCGCTCGCGTATTCGCACATTGGCTATTTTGCAGAACGCACCAATATTTCAAAATCCGTCACCAGATTGGGGCGAAATTGAGGGGTATCAGGTTTGGGTGGATTTTTCTGAAAAATGAGGTATGAGAATTTCCCGAATTTTCCACAGCACTTTTGTCAATGGGGGTTAAATATGCTGTGAAATTTTAAAGAAAATTTTAGGATAATTTTGCTTCAATTATATCATTTACATTTTTGTAAGCGACACGACATCTATAAATGCACGTTTTCTTAACCCCAATACTAACGTGATTGTTTCTTCTGTTCCAACTTGTCCTTCCTATTTATATGGCACTTGTATGTATCATATTTGGATCGCACAATAAGCAATAATGGGCAAGCTGGGAACATTTTGATTCCACCCCCTTCCGTAACGCAGCCCTAATTTTTAGTTAAAAGTTGGCCACCATAGGAAGCAGGTTGTCCACCATAGGAAGCAGGTTGTCCACCATAGGAAGCAGGTTGTCCACCATAGGAAGCAGGTTGTCCACCATAGGAAGCAGGTTGTCCACCATAGGAAGCAGGTTGTCCACACACTTCTACCAATCAGGCATCTAGCACATGTTTTGTTTACAGTAACATCGATACACTAACCGAGACAACAAGAACAATTGAGAATCTACATAAATATACCCAGAATGTGACTGAGAATATCATAGCAGTGTGCGACTCTCCAAATATGCAGCGACCGCAATGATCCGAATTAGGTCATTTTAGCCATAACAATTCTAACTGGTCATCTAAGAGAAATGTCATATGTTGAAATTGTGTACATGGACTTGCATGCTATTATTGTAGACGGCCATGTCCTTTTCAGCTGTAACATAGCCGAATTATACCAAAGTTAGCACAAGGCAAGGCAGCTGAAACTACTCGTAGGCTTACGTCAACTACTCTGACAAATAGCTGCTTTTATCACTGGTGTTTTGTACGTTATATCCGTATATTTAACATCGAAAATGTTTTAGTATCCTTGTAAGAAACTTGTACTGAATGTACTACTGCACTAGATCTTTCACGAGGTAGCAATAAACATACGCTAGGCGCTCGCGTATTCGCACAGTGGCTATTTTGCAGAACGCACCAATATTTCAGAAGCCGCCACTATATTGGAGCGAAATTGAGGGGTATCAGATTTGAGTGGATTTTTTTTCCCGAAAAATTAGGTATGAGAATTTCACGAATATTTCACAGCACTTGTGTCAATGGAGGTTAAATATGCTGTGAAATTTTCAAGAAAATTGTAGGAGAAATTGTGCAGGAAATGAAGGAAACGTTAGAATGTCCGCCTATGTAAAATCTAAATGTGGTCTTACCCCAACAGCATATACAAACCGTTTTGTAAGATATCAAAACGGCACATACGAACATATGTAAAAGGACATATAAATTCGCAGAGAAGCTAATAAAATGGTTATGTGGGATATGGTGTTTCTCCTGTAGATGCATCTTGTGGTATTTTAATTGGTAGGCCGTATGGTGGTGTAGGTTTTTTATGGAAACATTCCCTTGATCAATACATCACCATTCTTGACCAATGCTATGACTGGCTATGCGGCATAAGAATTTGTTGGGGGTAAAAAGGAGTATTATCTATTAAACGTATATTTACCTTATGAATGCGAGGAAAACAGGGACAAGTTCAATGATTATATGTCAACAATTGCTGTATATGTTAATACTATCAATAGCTCGTGCATCACTATTGTTGGTGATTTTAACGCGGATATTTCCAAGAAATAAGTTTTTCTGCATATCTTACTTGATTTCTGCAAATAATTCAATCTGGCTATATGTGATCAAGATACTCTCCCGATAGACACACATACATACATTAGTTCTGCCTGGGGAACTACATCATGGCTAGACCATATCATATGTACCGCTGATGCAAAGGATTGCCTATCTAACATGTCCATACTTTATGACGTTATTTATTCTGATCACCACCTGATATCGTTCAGCATAGACAGTGATATTGTACCAGAATGCGTTAGTGGTAGTGTCAATACTAATGAGATTAAGCAAGGCATACAGTGGGACAGATTAAACCCACAAGATATTGACGCATACAGAGAATGCACGAACGTTGAATTGAGCAAACTGAATGTTCCACCGGATGTTAGATGCACTGATCCCAATTGTCATAACTTTAATCATCATGATGGTCTCGATGACTTTTACAATTCTATCGCGATTACATTGAAGAGGTGTGGTCACACACTCCGGTCAAATCGCAAAGGTGCTTATAAGTATAATGTTGTTCCAGGTTGGAACGGGCGAGTGAAAGAACTTCATTGTGCAGCCCGTGATGCTTACTGTATGTGGAAAGAGACTGGCAAACCTAGACAAGGTAATAGTTTTAATGCTATGAAATTATCCAGAATGAAATTCAAGCAGGCGATCAGAAAATGTAAAAGGGAGAAAGAAACTATTATTGCTGATAACATTGCAGAACAGTTGTGTCAAAAAGACCACCGCAAATTCTGGAAAGAAATTAAGCACTGTACGAACAGTAAAGTAAAACTTCCGACATATATTGATAATATACACGGTGTTGTAAACATCGGGTCAATGTGGAAGCATCATTATGAATATTTATTTAATGATGTGGAGGATAGTCGATGTGATCAAGTTTGTTATGATTGTTCCACTGGCAACAAGGGAATGACTGTTGGTGCAGTTGAACTGATGGATATTACTAATGGACTCTCAAAAAATAAGTCACCAGGTCTGGACGGTATCAGTGCAGAACATATTAAGTTCGCTGATTATCAACTCGCTGTGCTTTTGTCTATCCTTGTGTCTTCGATTCTGGTGCATGGTTATTTACATAAAGAAATTTCACAGTCTGTTATTGTACCAATTATTAAAGACAAGAATAAACGAGTAAACGACAAAGGGAATTATAGGCCAATATGTCTATCGAACATATAGACACTGTTCTGTTTAACAGAAAGGAAATGTACTTGGAAACCACTCCGAATCAATTTGGATTTAAGCCTAAACATGGAACGGAGTTATGCGTGTTTGCATTTAAGGAATTATTAAGGTTCTACACTGAACATGGTTCAGCTATGCACGTCGTGTTTTTAGATGCATCAAAGGCGTTTGATCGTGTCAATCGATATAAACTTTTAACGAAACTAAAACAACGAAATATACCAAACTATATCTTAAGAGTACTCAGCAATGAATTCAATAATCAATGTGTGTGCATACGATGGGGAAATACCTACTCGGACTTCTTATCGGTACGCAATGGTGTTAAGCAAGGTGGGAAGTTATCCCCTTTGCTTTTTAACATTTATATGGATAATCTGAGTATACAACTGCACAACAAACAAATCGATTGTAGTCTTGGTAACATGGTTGTTAATCACCTTATATACGCCGATGATCTACTTCTGTTTGCACCTTCTGCTAAAGGACTACAAACACTACTTGACATGTGTTACTCATATGGATGTGAGCATGACGTGCAATACAATGCGGGTAAATCCCTGGTCATGTACTTTGAATCTAGAATGTCAAATCTGTCTGAAGAAATGACATTAGGAGGAAAGAAGTTAAACTTTGCCACCTCTTGTAAATATCTTGGACATGTCATTTCTAATAACTAGTCTGATGAGTCTGACATGCAAGCCAAAGTGAGACTTTTATACGCCAAGAGTAATATGTTACGTCAAAAGTTCCACTTTTGTTCAACTGCTGTAAAAAATAAGATATTTACAGCGTATTTTGGTAATATCTATATGTGTGCGTTATGGGTGAACTTTAGAAAAGTTAATTTTCAGCAATTCGTTGTTGCATATAATAACTCTTTCAGGATATTGAACAATTTGCCCATGAGATGTAGCGCTAGCCACATGTTTGCTACAGCTAATGTCAGCTCGGGTAAATGTGTAATCAGAAAGGCTATTTTTAGCTTAATGCATAGGATTGACATGTCTTTGAATCCCATTATTTATAGGATTATAACTAGCGACGTGTATTGTACTTCGACACTGCGGCACCAGTGGGTCCGGGATTTATATAATGTTTAAACATATTGTTCTTATCGATGTATTTTTATATTTATTTACATACTTTTATTGATGTATTTGTATATATGGACATGATGGTGGTCTGAAATAAATACGTTATTATTATTATTATTAAAAACTGTTTTCCTAATGCGCCGAGCTGCTCTGCGAAGAGGAATAAGTCTTGACGTAGGCTTAATTCAAAGAGGCGCCCTGCGAACAGCCTCGCCCTTAAACGTCCCTTATCTGATACCAGAATGACATGTTGTCTATCGGTTACAATCTTTTGCTCTATAGATAACATTGGTATTCTAAAAATAGATAAGCGAGCGAGAAATGTGCAGTGTAATGACGATAGATTCAACAATGTATTGTGTAAAATACGGCACACAGAATATTTTCCAGGCAAGAAGATTGCCTAGCAGATGCATACACAACAAAGGCATTTTATTAAAGTGGAACACTAATGCTGTTTTGAATACCGCCATTAGAATGAAAGTTATGAATGAACATATGCAACACAATCAACTCTACAATAAGAACATTTGACTGTTGTCACGTACATGCCGTTGCAGCCGTTATTTATATACACACTGTGGAAGTGTTTTATTTCAATACCATACCAGTCTGTTCTACAGAAGGCACAGACTGATTGGTTACTTTGTGCACTGGGCCTACCACTTCGTATATTTGATATCGACCGTCTTCGTTGCAGTGCTGTTTGGCTTCCAGCAGCCTTGGCGCTGGATTTGACAGTTAAACTTTTTTTTCCTGAAAAATATAATATGTCATATCGCTTTCAACATTTAAAGAAACCGTTGAATTAAATGCTAGATGCTTTCAATTGCGTGTCGATCTGTATTCCATCATAAAGGCCAAATTGTCAATCTGTTCATCCAATCTGTTTTCAACGTTCAATGTAGATTGAACAGTGTGAATAGGGCTTAAGCATACACTTGCTAATGTCAAGCACAATATTAACGACTAAGCGAAATTAATTTGTTTTTATTTATTCCCAATCGGAATGAAATATACTATCAAAATAGTGTCCTCATATTTAATAAATGTTTTAACCCCCTCCGTCACCCTGTTCAAGCCCCCTTTTGGTGGCGCTTTTCTGTACATTTTCTGCACAAATTGTTGCGACAGCTAGCGGCTCTGATGACGTCACCGCAGGCAATGCCGCTGAGCACGTCCTATTCTTTAA
Source organism: Escarpia spicata (assembly GCA_963995525.1). Lineage (NCBI taxonomy): Eukaryota > Metazoa > Annelida > Polychaeta > Sabellida > Siboglinidae > Escarpia > Escarpia spicata. Next base: position 55,751,918 of record OZ023213.1, on the reverse strand, counting down.
CATTGTAAATGGCGGTGCTGCATGTTGTTTCAGGTTGTATGTGAAATTGCAATAATAGGATGTAATAATTTTTATATATCACCGTAAGGATAATAATTTTACCTAAAACTTTGTTGCTGGATATACCCATGCATTTTCTTTACTTTTCGAGTTATTGCCGTTTGAATGTTTTAATTTAATTTAATGGGTTGTTTGTTCGCTTCGTGGCGCTGACTCTACTGGCTGATCAAAAGATTAATCATGTCGGGCAGAGGTGACGAATCTAGTCAAGCTGGTTCTCATGGCATCAACGAATTAGATGATTATGAAGAGGTTTATTATGGTCCGCAACAGTATCTGCATGAACCAGACGCTGATGTCGTGATAGATGAAAGGGATATGCTGGATCAACCTGGCATTGGCAATGACAACGCGGTGCCTGATGTGTCGCAGTGGTAATTCTTTTCGTTTACATAGACTAATAGAATGACGACTGATGACAGTAATGTGAATTGTCCCTGGTGTGAAAAATGCTCGTATGTGACATAAACCATTCAGACTAACCATTTAGAATCTAATTTGTGCTAACATATTGTTACAAATCAACCAAATAACCAAAGTCCTACAACATGACATGCTTTTGACCATCGGAGACAGGATTGCCAAAGTTGGCGCTGATAACTCTAACTGTGAAAGGGCTGTGGGCAAACACGGTTGTGGTGTGATAAATGACAACCGTGAACGTCTTGTTGACTTCTGCACTTCAAGATGTGAGAGCTTGCTGTGGAGCTGACATTAACAGCGACCACCACCTGGAAACAGCGACCACCACCTGGAAACAGCGACCATCACCTGGAAACAGCGATCACCACCTGGAAACAGCGACCACCACATGGTAACAGCGACAACCACATGGTAACAGCGACAACCACCTGGAAACAGCGACCACCACATGGTAACAGCGACCACCACCTGGAAACAGCGACAACCACATGGTAACAACGACTACCACCTGGAAACAGTGACCACCACAGGGTAACAGCGACCACCACATGGTAACAGCGACCACCACCTGGAAACAGCGACCACCACATGGTAACAGCGACCACCACATGGTAACAGCGACCACCACCTGGAAACAGCGACCACCACCTGGAAACAGTGACCACCACATGGTAACAGCGACCACCACATGGTAACAGCGACCACCACCTGGAAACAGCGACCACCACATGGTAACAGCGACCACCACATGGTAACAGCGACCATCACGTGGAAACAGCGACCACCACATGGTAACAGCGACCACCACCTGGAAACAGCGACCACCACAGGGTAACAGCGACCACCGCATGGAAACAGCGACCGCCACATGGTAACAGCGACCACCACATGGTAACAGCGACCACCACCTGGAAACAGCGACCACCACCTGGAAACAGCGACCACCACATGGTATCAGCGACCACCACATGGTAACAGCGACCACCACCTGGAAACAGCGACCACCACATGGTAACAGCGACCACCACCTGGAAACAGCGACCACCACATGGTAACAGCGACCACCACATGGTAACAGCGACCACCACCTGGAAACAGCGACCACCACATGGTAACAGCGACCACCACCAGGAAACAGCGACCACCACAGGGTAACAGCGACCACCTCCTGGAAACAGCGACCACCACATGGTAACAGCGACTACCACATGGTAACAGCGACCACCACCTGAAAACAGCGACCACCACCTGGAAACAGCGACCACCACATGGTAACAGCGACCACCACATGGTAACTGCGACCATCACATGGAAACAGCGACCACCACATGGTAACAGCGACCACCACCTGGAAACAGCGACCACCACATGGTAACAGCGACCACCACCTGGAAACAGCGACCACCACAGGGTAACAGCGACCACCGCCTGGAAACGGCGACCACCACATGGAAACAGCGACCACCACATGGTAACAGCGACCACCACCTGGAAACAGCGACCACCACATGGTAACAGCGACCACCACATGGTAACAGCGACCACCACCTTGAAACAGCGACCACCACATGGTAACAACGACCACCACCTGGAAACAGCGACCACCACATGGTAACAGCGACCACCACCTGGAAACAGCGACCACCACATGGTAACAGCGACCACCACCTGGAAATAGCGACCACCACATGGTAACAGCGACCACCACCTGGAAACTGCGACCACCACATGGTAACAGCGATCACCACATGGTAACAGCGACCACCACATGGTAACAGCGACCACCACATGGTAACAGCAACCACCACATGGTAACAGCGACCACCACATGGTAACAGCATGCATCAAATTGAATCTCCGCACAGAGTGGTGCAGCAGGTTCAGACCATTTGGAAGTCAAAGCTGTGTAGCTTGAAAACAAAGATAAGGCTCTAGAACAGTAACGTGAAGTCTATCTTACTTTATGGCTCAGAGTGCTGGCGAGTGGTAAAAGGGGACATGACAAAGATCGATGCCTTCCACAATGGATGCCTGAGGAAGATCTGCCGGATATTCTGGCCTAATAAAATATCCAATGTTGAAGTCTATAAGAAGACCGGCTACAGTGATGTGGTCCTAGAGATCGAACGCCGACGCTTGCGATGACTTGGACACAACCTTAGAATGGGTCAAGACCGCATTCCGAAAGTCGCCCTGAGATGGACACCACCTGGGAAGAGAAAGCGAGGACGCCCAAAGACCACCCGGCGTAGGACAGTGATAGCAGAACTGGCTAAGATGAAGCTTTCGTGGGGCGAGGCACAGTCCAATTCAAAAACCGAACCCGGTGGAGAAACATTGTCGAAGCCTTATGTCCCATCAGGGACGAAAATAATAAGTAAGTAAGATAGAGTGACGACTGATGACAGTGATGTGAATTGTCCCTGGTGTGAAAAATGCTCGTGTTTGATATAAACCATTTAGAATAACAATTTAGAATCTAATTTGTGCTAACATATTCTCAACCCTCTTAGCCTGTTTTAATACTCTGCCTGATGCCGTACTGATTTACCTGACACATTATGGGCATATAATTATTTACATAGCGCAGATACGATGCACGGTTTTTGACCCGGGTGTACGTCTTTTACGAGAAGTGGACTGTCAATTTTCGTAAGTACTTCACTAAAAACAACTTTTCTAACAGTATGTTGGCACAAATTTGACGGAATATATGTTAGAGATTTAGCACATAGATATCATACTAAAAAATGTGTTCAGGTTTTTGTTAAAACGGCATAAAACATTAGGACGCACGATTTGTGCTCCGACCAGTATAAGGTAATAATGCTGCGCCTTTTCATAAGGCGAATATTTACGGAAGTAACTGAGTCTGTATATATATATATATATATATATATATATATATATATATATATATATATATATATATATATACAATTATGACCAAACGATTTGGAATGATGGAATACTGATCGAAATGGAATTGGTTGGGTATTAAAAACAAAAGTAGTTAAAAAGTACGCTAAAAAGTAAATCACACGCAGCGAGCAGATTCTCGCCAGTGTGAGAAATCAGTGGCGCCGCGTAGCGATCAATGCTGAATACGCAGTGCAGATAATATTATGCAGTCGCGCTGTTCAAATGGCAATAATTGGAAAAGTAACGAAAATTCATGGGTACACCAAGTGATATCGTTTTAGGTAATAATATTATCTTTATGGTGATATAAAAAATATCACATTCCGTGGTTGCAATTTCATGTACAACCTGAAGCAACTAGTCGCACCGCCGTTTACTATGTTAAAGAATAAGGCGTGCTCAGCGGCATTGCCTGCGGTCACTTCAACATTAACACGTGCGGTGCGGCAACATCTGACGAGCTGGTTTTCTTGCGACACGCAAATGACCATGTTTGACCGAGCTTAGTGGCAGCAGTTTGGAATGAACAGACTTCATATTTGACACATTACTTGACAAGAGTATTAGGTTTACGTATACGAAGTTTCAAAATAATTAAAACTTTCATTTCGCTTAGCCTTTAAGAGCAACTAATAACGGTTAATTATAAAGGTCGGGATAAACTGACACCTTTTCGCCCGGCCCGGCCCGGCCCGGCCCGGCCCGGCCCGGCCCGACGAGACGAGACGAGACGAGACGAGACGAGACGAGACGAGACGAGTCAAGACGAGACGAGACGAGACGAGTCAAGACGAGACGAGACGAGACGAGACAAGACGAGACGAGACTCACCCCGACTCCAGTGTATCCACTAAACCGACTGACATTGACTGAGTCATATTTGAATCCGGTGACACATCATAATCACGTACATTTGACAACGTTCGACAACGTCGGAGCTAGTCTGTGTCAGTTTGACGTATTCGAAAGTTTTCAAATTTACGTGATTATGACGTCACACTGACTTCAAGTATAACTCAGTCGGTGTAGTATATACACTGCAATCGGGATGAGTCTGGTTTGGTCTTGTCTGGTCGGAAAAGTGCCAGTGTATTCCGGCATTAAGGAGACTCACAAAACGTAAATAACTTACTTTGCGACGCATCCAACTGATGACGTCATGGGCCAGTTTCATGTAGTGTTCTTAAAAACACGTAATTACTAAGAGTCACATATTTGCGTAAACTCGTGTCCGCTTATTAAAAAAACGTGTCATTTATTAAGACAATCATCTTGGCGCTATAAGAACGGTCTTAGCCGCATCATGAAACCGGCCCCAAACCGGCTCGTAGGTGGTGAAACACCATATTATAGCATGTGATAATATTCAAGCCCTTGTGTAACCCTACAGGCCCTACGGTTAGGTTTGTATGGTGTCCCCGCTTTTTAAACCTAAATTAGGAATTACCAACGGAGACATTGGAGAGTTAGCAAATATTGTGCGCGAGCATAGAAGGTTGATTGGTGACCACAGAAGGCTTAGCGAATAACGATCGGTAAAGCACACAATTAATAGGCACAGTTTATTGCACAATAGTAGTTTACAAAACTTATAAAACCACACAACACTGCCTAACTAATGCTTGACAATAAAAATAGTAAATGTTCATTTAAATATTGTCTGTCTACATACACGTGAGCATCATCTTTCTCATCGTTGTTAGGGCCAATTAAAAATATATATACATATATACATACATATATATATATTATATATATTATGTCCTACCATTGTATATTGTAGAAGTCTGCGGTCTGAGTATTATACATAACCATAGACCCTATACACTATATTGTAGAAGTCTGCGGTCTGAGTATTATACATAACCATAGACCCTATACACTATATTGTAGAAGTCTGCGGTCTGAGTATTATACATAACCATAGACCCTATACACTATATTGTAGAAGTCTGCGGTCTGAGTATTATACATAACCATAGCCCCTATACACTATATTGTAGAAGTCTGCGGTCTGAGTATTATACATAACCATAGACCCTATACACTATATTGTAGAAGTCTGCGGTCTGAGTATTATACATAACCATAGCCCCTATACACTATATTGTAGAAGTCTGCGGTCTGAGTATTATACATAACCATAGACCCTATACACTATATTGTAGAAGTATGCGGTCTGAGTATTATACATAACCATAGCCCCTATACACTATATGGGGACATACCCTAGCGTGGTGTGATCATTACGTGCACGAGTCTCAAGTAGTAAAATAATCACCAGGAACAAAACACCCAGTAACCCTTAGGATATAATATAGTATAGAGCAGTAGCCCGTCCTTACTGTTCAAATAGCTTTACATTTTACTCCCTGAGATACCTGATCCATCGAACACCATATCGACTTTTCTGTGAAGTATATCATGTAAGGTATATACTAACTCAAACAACCAGCATGACACCGTCAACTTTATCCCAGTTTTTTTTGGTTACGGTTATTAATTATTCGTTAAAATTCTGCGAGAACCAGTCCATTGATAGTTCATTAAGTGTTCCTTCGTCAGCGCGTCGGAGTGTACTATGACACGCATGCACGCACGCACGCACGCACGCACGCACGCACGCACGCACGCACGCACGCACGCACGCACGCACGCACGCACGCACACACAGCTAAATGCAACATTTAAATACCTGCATGCAAATCGCTCTGCGATGTTTTGTGTTACGTAGAGCAGGAAAACGAATTAATATGCCACAATGTTAAAACCACAGTTAAACGATACATATCTAGTTCCCCTTAACTATTCTTGCGGAGCTTCATAATTGCGTAATATTATCATCGCTTTCACTGAATGCTAAGTTCTGCCCTCCGTCCGTCTTCATCGCCTTGTTCACAATCTTTCTGTCGTCGTCATCGCGATTGAATCCATACATAATGTCGGCTCCGAGCGGCAGATAGTCGTAGTAGAACAAGGCATGGGCGATTTGCGAAGCGACGATGATGGACACGAGACATATGAGCATCGACAGCGTCTTGAACGGGAACAGCTGGTAGCCGGACTCGGCGTCGTACCACGGATACTTGATCAACGGCGGAAGGCCCAGCAGCGGTTCTCCGCCCGTCAGTCGGAAGAACATGCCGGTGACAAAGCCGCACAGCGAGCCGTAGGAGTTAGACGATTGGATGTAGACGACACAGAAGAGTTGCGGGAAGAGGATGACGTAGACGAGGTCAGCGCACAAGTACCACAGGCCGTAGATCGAGTGGACGACTATGGCGAGAGCCGTCGCCCCGGCTCCGACCAGGAGAATGGAGACTCGCAGCACCCACAGGATCTCTGTCTCAGACGCCTGCAAGGTAAAATAGGTAAGTTCTTATACAACACAGTATCCATTCCTCAAAGCGCCTTAAACTTTACTCCCAGGCAGACCTGCTGAATCGAAAACCATCTCGACTTCTTTGGAAAGCATTCTGCCACGCTGAAATTAATGCGCGAAGACTCTTCGTACACATTTATCCACCTCTGTTTATATAGACAGGTACTCATTCGTAGAACTGGAGCAACGTGGAGTGAACGAACGTGCCCAAGGTTCTAAACGGCAGCACAGGATTCGTAAAGTTTGGATTAATAATAATATATATATATATATATATATATATATATATATATACAAATATATATATATATATATATATATATATATATATATATATATATATACAAAGACATAACAAAGGAAAAGTAATATGCACAGAAAAATAATCCTCGCGTCAAGGAATTTCTGATGCTGCTCAATGTGTCATAACGTTAATACGGTTTTGCAAACCACTCGATCGAAAGATCAGAATACTTTCGCTTCATGTTTAAAAAAAGCCAACAGCGAATATTATTTAAACTACCTGTATACTGTTGATGCACTACAGCTTTGAACGTCAGCCAACGTGATTCGTGATAGACAAATTCAAAGGAGGAAGGGTAGCCTACAATTATTTTCCCATCGGCTGCCATATTAGCCTTTTGTCGGATTATAAGAAAACGTGACCTACAAAAAGATACTTCTTAGTTGCTGCTGTCGTCAAGTCTTTGGCATGCTGATACAGTTTAGTCAAAATTAGATAGTTCTAGCTGGTGTTAAATACTTATGTGTGACACCCATCAATATTTACAAATGGCTGCAAGCAATATTCTGCTACAGGGTCAAACTGCCCAATTGCTATCAAATATCATTCCTATTAAGATCATCTAAACATACACTATTCCACTGTCAACAGCTTCTCCAATCAAACCTGAAAACCAGCCTACTCAAATGCACTCATGCCAGATAATGTGAATGTTGTAAACAAAATAATTTCCCAACAAAATTACTCGGTACTATTTCGTATTTACGAAACCGGAAGTCTAATTGAGGCATACCCCATAGGCTAGTCACTCACCACGCTACTTCCGCCGCAGCAGCAACGACTACACGCGTTCCTCATTGGCTCGTATATGTTGCGAGCAAACATGGAGCTTGCCGACAGCATGGACGAGTCGGCCGACGACATGACGGCGGCGGACACCGCGCCCAGTCCGATGATGGCGACCGGAAGTGGCGTCAGATACTGCATCACTAGCGGAAGTACAAGTTTGGAGTTCTCTGATGGGATCGGTACAGCGCCGTGGTAACGGTAGTCAGTGGCGTTCCAGTCTGATAGATCAATAATAATGATGATGATAATAATGTTTTAAAATAAAATGATTTGATTTAAAAGTATAAAACAAATAAAATCGGCTGTAATGAATATGCAATATATAACGGCTTTACGTCATAATCGATTTAATGTCAAAATCACACTTTTATTCAATATCATAATGTAAGGTTTAACATGTTTCTATGTATATTTAAAAGAACATATTATAAAGAGTAATGAACATATGAAGTGTGTTGGATTTAGTGCTCATATTACAGTGTGCCATTATTTCAATGATCTAGTAAGATTTCTACCACGGTGTACATGTAACATCTCCATGGACAAGAGAAGCGCAGCGGGGTTACCGTTCTTTAAATGCCTCAATTCACTCACCGGTCGACTTTGCAATGGCTCCAATTAAAACTGCTGGCACTGCCATAACGATGCAACCGAACGCTGCAGCATACGACAACACCTGAGCCCTGGTCGCAGTCTTGGACGACAGAACTCGTTGAAAGTAAACCTACCAAACAAACGACTCGTAATACGATTGTCTACGCAGAATATATTTGTTTAGTGATTGTTCACGTGGTCAGTGTTGGGTGTTAATGGGTTTCGTTGATCAGGATGTTTCTTTTCAAAATGCACTAATTGATGAATTCGTAACGTCATTGTTTGTCTAATAACCAGTTAATTTTATAAAATGGCCGTTAATTTTATAAAATGGCCGACGTTCTTATGAAGCTTTCGGCTTAGGTTCCGACTGGTGATTGTAACTTTAGATTCTGGATCGATTGGAACGCGTCATTGTGTATAACAAACGAACTCATAATAATAATAGTATAGGTAACATTTCGTAGATACACACAATAGACAGTGTGCACTATGGTTTTACTGATTTCAGTTCACGTAGCAGCATATTAATTTGCACATGCGAACGAACGCCAATACGTTATTTGCATGCACATATAATACAAATTAAAACATCACTATCGCATACTCAGAAGGAAGCAACTAAAAGTTATGCACCTGCCAAGGCATTCCGCCAAAAATCAACAGCAAGGCAGAGTCTACGTAGTTTCCAATCCAGAAATCTTCTGGCCACACGCCAAGCCACGTGACGTTTGCATCACGTGACGTTTCCAGTATTGACGTTACAGCTGGGTGGGTCCAAGCGAACGGGATGCACAACCACTACAATATAAATACATTCGTGTTATGTTAACATGATTACATTTAATCCTGGATCACTTATGTAAGTCTGTGAGTATTTTATATGTGTACATTTTATTGGTTGATCATGCGTGTTACATTTATTCAGAGGCAACAGGATGATGCAACTGGTTGGATTCCCGTTTAGTGGTGAAATGAATCTTGGTTTTCCATAGTTGCTTTTTAGACACCGTTCTAAATATCTGCATTAACTGTTAAGTCAGACTCGAATGTCACACCTAGTTCTTTAACAGTATCTTATGCACGACTGTAGCGCGGTTGATTTGTTTGGAGAAGGGTGTATTTTTGGCGTGGAACACATCTCCAACAAAAATCGTCGAGGGAGGTAGGGTAGTGTTTCAGGTTTCTAACAGTCGACGGGTAGCGTTGGTCATCGTTCAAAAACGTATGTCGAAATGTCCTATCAAAACAACTGCTTCCCTTCAAACGGAGCTACTTCCCCCAAGCGGAATTCTTTTTACTACGGGGATATGGGTGAGTACGCACCCTTCACAAATTGCAGCCTACGGGCCTTATCTGTTGAAACGTTTTGACTCCCGGTTTCAAAGTCAAAAGGGTAAATATGCTGAGTTATTCGAAACAAATACTAGACTGGCAACCCTCGTATTACCCTTAATATATTAAAAACACTAACCACAGTGTTTAATGCTGTACTGATAAAACACAATAGCTGAACGCTGTTAAATTATTACAGTATGGCGGACCATGCACATTAAGGGTATGCCTACTCAGCACTTTGTTGAAAGTTACCTCCGCGCATTGTTGTTTAATTACTAAACCATATGTTTACCGAATGATACAACATTTATTCAATACTGACAGAGTACAGTGGAAAACAAAAAATATTGAAGTTGAACCCTGCAAAGTAGAAAATACCTTTTAACCTACACGTGTAAAATAAACTAAACTAACACTCCCGAAGTATTGAAAAAGACGGCGATCCAAACCGCACAGTGCACGGATCCTCGCTTATTGCATTTGTTGTACTAGCAACACTGTCCGTCAACTGAATTAAATTACTAAATCAAAATGAACGTGGATAACATATCATATTAGGAGGGGAACCACTGGAAGAAACCGATCCCTTCACATACCAGGGAAGCGTAATTAACAAGAATGGAGGCACAAAAGAAGATGTCAAAGTAAGGAAACAAAAGAAAAGAGTGACACTTTTTATTTTGAGAAACATTTGCAAGGCAAATAAAATCAAGCTTAACACTAAATTGAGGGTATTCCACTCAAATGTCAAGTCAGTGTTACTCTATGGCTTGGAGACATGACGAATTACACAGAAAACACTAAAAAGATTACAGACATTCATCAACAAATGCCTGCGCAGAATCATACACCTAAAGTGGTCAGACAAGGTACCCAACACTACACTATGGGAATGGACCAAACAACTACCAATAGAAAACAAAGAGAACATGGAGGTGGTTAGAACATACACTGAGGAAACCTGCAACAAACAGCACACGACAAGCAATTACATGGACCTCCTGGGAGTGGAAGAAGAGGAAGGCCGAGAAACACTTGGGTTGAGAACATGTTGCGTTGACAACCAACCATAACAAAGTAAGTGGCTTGCACAAGGCAAAATCACCACTTCTTGAATGCATAGAACAGGATAAAAATAAATCACATATTAGTAATAGTAGTGAAAATTTTAATGACAGTTTAGTGTCCTCAAATGGTGAATTATTAATCAATATGAACAATTTAGAAGTGATACGTTAATAAATCCGATAACCGTAACTACGTGGATATAAGAACAGTTCAGAACAGAAAAAGGGGACAGATCCCAGCATTTCAGTAATTGCTGAGAACTCAGCTAAGGCGGACAAGTTTCGACAACTTCAAGGCATATGGCATAGTCAGTCCTACCACTAAAACCGTATTATCGCTCACTCATCGTAAAACTTTCAATTTAGATTGAGAGATTAGAAGGTAATCAAATCAATTCACCTGCCAGTTACGCTAGTACATAGAATACGTACACAATTATCCACGGATGTATATCTTCGCAATGGCAAGAAGAATATATAGTTTAAATTAAAGCAATCAACAAAAATCCGACCAGTAACTTGATAACTAAGGCACAACATGGTCATCGTGGTAACACATATAATGGTCATCGTGGTAACACATTCAATGCGATTTGTAAGGCTAAGTGCAGCCGCAGGAAAAAGGAGTCACAATTTTAAATTATTATAGAATACTAATTTATTTAATTAACTGTGTATGACTAGGGCCACCTTTACTCGCTAAAGTGTAACTCCAAGGCCTGTTAGATGGAGGAGAACCAAATGGAGACACAACACTAGGGCCACCTTTACTCGCTAAAGTGTAACTCCAAGGCCTGATAGAGGGAGGAGAACCAAATGCAGACACAACACAACAGCTTAGCCAAAAAATAAATGACACTCAAAGACAGTGTTCTGTATATACAATAATGAATGACATTAATATTATATATATAATTATGTGCACAATATAAAGTGTTATTGTAAGTTGTAATTAGCAATTAATTAAGATTATTAAGCTATGAATGCATACACAAAGTCACAGGGGAATCAAACAAATAAAAAGGCTGTGCGAATAAACGGTCTTATATAAATAACGGGCATGACGTCATGAGCGATAGTACTGAAACATATGAATCACGGTAACTAAAAATGTCTAGAAATAAATCTTAGGATACTTAGTTTGTGTTTGTATAGACTATTTGTCGGCATCGTACGTTCAAGATAATGTTAGTTAAAATCAAATAAGCAAACAAGTAATAAAATAAAATAAATGTAACCGCTACATACTATAGAATAATAATAATAATGACAAACTTCTATAGCGCCTAAATCCCCAGGGATCTGAGCTCAGAGGCGCAAAATACAACAATCATTGGGCAAAATCGTTAACAGTGACAAAAGCAAGAGTCGTCATTAGAGCAAGGGGCCGCCGAAGGTTAGGGTGGGAATGCAATTTCAAATAAATAAGTCTTTAGTTTTTTACGGAAGGTATTTATAGTCTCAGATGATTTTAAAGCGATAGGGAGTTGATTCCAGATTGTGGGTGCAACTACAGAAAAAGCACGTTTGCCGATATTAAGCTTGGTTTTCGGAACAAAAAGTCGTTTTGAAAGAGATGATCTGGGATTTCTGGGGATATCGGAAAAACGAAAGAGACTAAACAAATAGGATGGGTGTTGCATAGAAAGGGTACGTTATGTGATAGTGGCTAATTTGAATTGTATTCGATATGTAACTGGAAGCCAATGCAACTGTCTAAGTAGGGGGAGAGATGGTGAGAAACGAGGTGCTTTTAGTACTACACGTGACTTCCTGTCGTCGCCTAGCAACCCTAGATGCCTTGGTTGTTGACAATCGTGATAATAGAGTGTAGGAAATGTTAGATAACAGCTTCGTTACATAAACACCGTAAGCGTTCGCATATACTCGTTGTTTGTTCAACACGACGAAGGTCGGAGAGAATGTGAAATTCACGTCCGTCGATAAGCCCTAGTCGTGATAGCGTAGAATTGTCAAATAATAGTCGTATTGTTATTCGTGTGCTATTGGCATTGGGGTAGACATAAACATTATTGTGTTAGCATCTACTCTACGTTACCAAGTCTATAACACAATTTGCCATGCGCGTTTGGTTCCTGCGATTTTAATGTTACATTTTACGTATTACGCGCACATTACGTTTCACGTTCCGGTCAGATTGATATATATGGGGTATTTAAAAAAAGATCTAGGTCTTATGCCCTATACTAGGGATCGTAAAAGAATCACTGACACTTTGGCGCTCGAAATTCAAGCCATCTAAGAGGAAAACGTTAGCTTATACGCACACGTACGCTAGCTCGATTAGATAGGACATGTTACACTTACGAGACCTCCGAATATACAGACGAGTTGGAAGACGTCGGTGAAGGCGACGGAGTAGAGACCGCCCACCATGGTGTAGAGCATGGCGACTCCGGCAGAGACGATGATGGCCCATTTGTCGTCCAGCCCCACGATCACTGTCAGAGTGGCTCCTGGCGGCAACCAACACAACACATGCGCGTATTTGGGTACGTATGTACGCATTTATGCATGCATGTATGTATGTATGTATGTATGTATATATGTATGTACGTACGTATGCACGTACGCGCGTATGAACGTATGCACTTATGTACGTATGTAAGTGTGTACATGTATGTATGCATGCATTCATGTATGTATGTATGCATGTACGTGTGCAAGTACGTACGTACTTATGTATTTATGTATGTGTGTATGCATATAATGTACGTGCGTACGTTCGTGTGTGAGCGTGTATGAGAGAGATTGTGTGTATGTATGTATGTATGTATGAGAGAGAGAGAGAGAGAGAGAGAGAGAGAGTGTGTGTATGTATGTGTATGCGTGTGTGTATTTTTAACACAATCAGATGTCAACACTAATTATGGCAGGCAGAAAAAGTGTCTTCTTTCCCTTCTTAGGCGTCAGAACCAGTCGCGGCTGAATTCCGCCCAATATTCTTGGTGTCGGCGGCTGGAGATAGGCTTAGCCCTTAAGGCACGGCAGCATCTGGAGTTTTTGGTGAGCGTCAAGCGGAGGGGGGGGGGGGGGAGTGCGGTCGAAGGTTTTGGTGAGCTTCAGCCCCTCCAATACCTTTTGCCGCCTATATTATACGAATTTAATGGTGTAGACAAAAATCATTCTTGACTTGACTTAGTGCTCTTGTCTGGTCTCCAGCGAATGGGCCACATCCTTTATCGCCGCCCTCCAGGTGAGGAGGTCACCGGCTACCCGCTCGGCCTCCTCAAGCGTGAGGCCCAAGCCGTCCAGATACTCTGCTTGATACAGTCTAACCATCGTCGGCGAGGGCGACTACGGAGCCTTTTCCAACTGGAGTTATGTGGGCGGGATTGGTACACCAGTGGTGCAAGGTAGTCTGGTGCCATGTTTTGCAGGCGACCGAACCATTGGTGGCGTCGGTTGCCAATGAGTACGAATGCAGGCTGCTGACTGGTGCGTTCTATCAGCGAAAATCATTCGTTATACGATAATTACTAAATAGGAACATATCTCTCTCGAAAGTAGTGAGTTGACAGTAGGTTTTGTACAGTAACATATCCTTGAGTATGCAACCTGTAAATAAACACACATAAAACTCACCGAGAGCTGACAATATGGCTGCCGACCAGAAGACCTCGCCCAGCAGCGCCGGGATGTAGAGCAGTGCTGCCATCACGCGGCCGTATCGTTGCTCAAATGGATCTAGCATCGTCACATAGCCCGCCTCACGCATCTTCTTCGCGAACATCAGACCGCCTACGACAAACACACTTGTTCAACAAACGCACCTAGATCATCAAGTACATTTGGATCATCAAACACACTTCGATCTTTATTCGCTCTTGGATCACCAAATTCACTGGGATCATTATGCACACTCGGATCATCAAACGTTGATAATAATGTTATACTTGGACAATCAATCGCACTCGGATCATCTAATGCGCTGAGATAACGCAATCAATTTGATCAATACATACGGTAGTAATGTTTTCAATATGTCCATAAGGTACGAACTTTATATCGTAGAGGTGGACGTCATCTACACACACATACGCACGCAGATGCTTGCACGCACGCATGCACGCACGCACGCATATACACACAGACCCACCGAGACAGAGACTTATTGCGTATCCGATCGGGGCCTGGGTCCAGACGAGTCCCATGCCGGGTGTGAAGACGGACTCAGCTGTCCCGTTGATGTAGCCACCTCCAACCCATGTAGCTGAAAACAAAACAGCAGTTATTCTTTAAACACACAACAATGTCATGCTTCGGTTTTAACAACCGGTGACACTACTTTTGCTTCTTGCACACTTCTACAATCTAATATCACATTAGCCATGTCTCCAGTTGTAGACGGGTTTACGTAAAAGTCCGTTCACACTTCACAAAAGGTGCGAATAGAAACCTCATTTATACAATTTAACCCTGCAAAATCATTTGTTATGCGAACGTGTTCAAGTATTATTTTTGTATGTATTTTAAAATGTTGCTGTTATAGGTTCAGTTGTGCCACCTCTGAATGATATCATCCTAAGTCGTATACAACTTCGTTTGGACGCGGTTTTCATTTTTTTGTATCCATTTCATATTGACAATCAAAATATAAAGGTGTCATTTAAATGTCATGTGAATGTAAATTAACGTCATTAGTAGGTGTACCGATGAAACCAACTTGGTACAATTACAACATAATTCACAGGTAACATTTCTATGCTGATATGAATTCTACAGTGAATGTATCTGTAATACATTTTGGTAATTTATCACAATGATGACAGTTTATGTAACGATGTAGGATCGTCTGACTTCACCTTGATACGACTTCTTTGTGTCTCACCTGTCATTGTGAAAACACCGACGACTACACCAATGTCCCTCTTCGCCAGCATCACGTCTTCCGTCTTCTTCGTCTTCCACGTCTTCGATTTCCATGTTGCGAAGATGCCAATGAGGAAGATGACGAGGTAGAAGAGAATGACGACGACGAGCGCCGTTATATTGAGGTCGCTGCGAGTGTAGCCACTGGTCGACCTGTCGTTGAAATAGTCGAGTCTTTAGAAATAATAATACTATACTTTAGTTTGATTATCGTATACAGAGCATAACTCTGTTCAAGGGTGTTGACAATGTGTATAAAATACTAATCATTATATAATAATTAAAACAGATACTACAATAACTGCTATTGTGGAAAATTACACTAAAATACAATAAAATATAATAATAATTGAATAAATAAGTATACAATACAATATTAATGAATAAATAATTATTAAATGATGATGGGGAGTGAAATATAATACCAGATATTAACAGCAAATTTTAAAGAGAGTATTACATGTGTTCATGCATTCGGTCAGACGCAGGTCTTCGTGTAATCTTTACATTATGTGTCTGCCATCGTGGTTGCCGTGAAAGTCAGGACGATGGGCATAGCCTATAGTTATGCAATACTAGCTTACACACCAAACTACTCGCTTAACATGGTGCCATCTGCTGAATTAGTCGTAAATCAGGTAGCTCAGGTAGAAGAAAGAACATCCAAAAAAACAAATATATCAAAAACACGTGGGAAATAAGTATAAAACTGTTGAAATGCAATACCAATAGGTAAATGAGAGGTAATTGTAAGTTGTTATATAGCGCAGTATCCAGTCGTCAGGACTGCTCAGAGCACTTTATACTTTACTCCCTGGCAGATCTGTCCAATTGAACATCATCTCGAATTCTCTGGGAAACATTCAGCCATGCCACAATTTATACGCAAAGACTATTCGTACACAAACACCCACCACTATCTATAGCGAGGATGAAGGAAGCGAGTGGACACAGACAGAGTCGAGTGGGTAATGGTGCCCCGGGGGAGATGGATTACAACACTCAAAGTAAATACAAGTATACACATGCCAGAATATATCAGCAAATATCCAATACAAGATTTACATTATGAGAAAACAGGACAGGTACTGACTTTAGCACGACGTTATATCGTCGTGTAACGTGTGACCTATAATGAAACTACTATTTGTAAACATCATCTATGTTGTGTCTATACACATGTTCCAAAGTAGTAGTTCGGTAGTATTATATACAGCAGCTGCCTTCTTGAGCGGTCACGCCTTCTGCAAAAGTACTTTGGCCGTGTAGGAAGGGTGGCCATTCTACAGCGGAAACCTAGTCAGCCTCACACACATGATTTTATACGATACATATTATTTTCTATAGACGTGTGGACACACAAACCCCGTTGATACACACATTTTTAAACATAGTGAAGTCGAAAACTAACATTGTCGCGTCCAGCTAGACCGCGTGGCTCTCATACATGACAAACACGACGTTGCCTAGACAACGTTTTCTGACCGCTAAGTGACCGTGATAGATGTGTAAAATGGATTGCAATTTGTTCTTATAGCCAAAGAATTGTTGACTTATTAATGTTAATATTATTATTATTGAGATTGCTCCTCTTTGGTCCTCCTTCCGAGATAAATGATACTCTACGACAGTTACACTAATGAGATAAATGATACGCTACGACGGTTACACTACTGAGATAAATGATACGCTACGACAGTTACACTACTGTGACCTACTCCGGGATTCTGCTTAAACTCATCCTCACAAGTTAGGGGTGGTGACTAGGTACACTACTGAGACCTACCCCGGGATTCTGCTTAAACTCATCCTCACAAGCCAGGGGTGGTGACTAGGTACACTACTGAGACCTACCCCGGGATTCTGCTTAAACTCATCCTCACAAGTCAGGGGTGGTGACTAGGTACACTACTGAGACCTACTCCGGGATTCTGCTTAAAATCATCCTCACAAGCCAGGGGTGGTGACAAGGTACACTACTGAGACCTACCCCGGGATTCTGCTTAAACTCATCCTCACAAGCCAGGGGTGGTGAATAGGTACACTACTGAGACCTACTCCGGGATTCTGCTTAAAATCATCCTCACAAGTCAGGGGTGGTGACTAGGTACACTACTGAGACCTACCCCGGGATTCTGCTTAAACTCATCCTCACAAGCCAGGGGTGGTGACTAGGTACACTACTGAGACCTACTCCGGGATTCTGCTTAAAATCATCCTCACAAGTCAGGGGTGGTGTCTAGGTACACTACCGAGACCTACCCCGGGATTCTGCTTAAACTCATCCTCACAAGTCAGGGGTGGTGTCTAGGTACCCTACTGAGACCTACCCCGGGATTCTGCTTAAACTCATCCTCACAAGTCAGGAGTGGTGACTAGGTACACTACCGAGACCTACTCCGGGATTCTGCTTAAACTCATCCTCACAAGCCAGGGGTGGTGACTAGGTACACTACCGAGACCTACTCCGGGATTCTGTTTAAACTCATCCTCACAAGTCAGGGGTGGTGACTAGGTACACTACTGAGACCTACCCCGGGATTCTGCTTAAACTCATCCTCACAAGTCAGGGGTGGTGACTAGGTACACTACTGAGACCTACTCCTGGATTCTGCTTAAACTCATCCTCACAAGTCAGGGGTGGTGACTAGGTACACTACTGAGACCTACTCCTGGATTCTGCTTAAACTCATCCTCACAAGCCAGGGGTGGTGACTAGGTACACTACTGAGACCTACTCCTGGATTCTGCTTAAACTCATCCTCACAAGTCAGGAGTGGTGACTAGGTACACTACTGAGACCTACTCCGGGATTCTGCTTAAACTCATCCTCACAAGCCAGGGGTGGTGACTAGGTACGCTACTGAGACCTACCCCGGGATTCTGCTTAAACTCATCCTCACAAGCCAGGGGTGGTGACTAGGTACACTACTGAGACCTACTCCGGGATTCTGCTTAAACTCATCCTCACAAGCCAGGGGTGGTGACTAGGTACGCTACTGAGACCTACTCCTGGATTCTGCTTAAACTCATCCTCACAAGTCAGGGGTGGTGACTAGGTACACTACTGAGACCTACTCCTGGATTCTGCTTAAACTCATCCTCACAAGCCAGGGGTGGTGACTAGGTACACTACTGAGACCTACTCCTGGATTCTGCTTAAACTCATCCTCACAAGTCAGGGGTGGTGACTAGGTACACTACTGAGACCTACCCCGGGATTCTGCTTAAACTCATCCTCACAAGTCAGGAGTGGTGACTAGGTACACTACTGAGACTGAGTTAAAACGGCATAAAACATTAGGACGCACGATTTGTGCTCCGACCAGTATAAGGTAATAATGCTGCGCCTTTTCATTAGGCGAATATTTACGGAAGTAACTGAGTCTGTATATATATATATATATATATATATATATATATGTATATATATATATATATATATATATATATATATATATATATATATATATATATACAATTATGACCAAACGATTTGGAATGATGGAATACTGATCGAAATGGAATTGGTTGGGTATTAAAAACAAAAGTAGTTAAAAAGTACGCTAAAAAGTAAATCACACGCAGCGAGCAGATTCTCGCCAGTGTGAGAAATCAGTGGCGCCGCGTAGCGATCAATGCTGACGACGCAGTGCAGATAATATTATGCAGTCGCGCTGTTCAAATGGCAATAATTGGAAAAGTAACGAAAATTCATGGGTACACCAAGTGATATAGTTTTAGGTAATAATATTATCTTTATGGTGATATAAAAAATATCACATTCCGTGGTTGCAATTTCATGTACAACCTGAAGCAACTAGTCGCACCGCCGTTTACTATGTTAAAGAATAAGGCGTGCTCAGCGGCATTGCCTGCGGTCACTTCAACATTAACACGTGCGGTGCGGCAACATCTGACGAGCTGGTTTTCTTGCGACACGCAAATGACCAAGTTTGACCGAGCTTAGTGGCAGCAGTTTGCAATGAACAGACTTCATATTTGACACATTACTTGACAAGAGTATTAGGTTTACGTATACGAAAATAACTAAAACTTTCATTTCGCTTAGCCTTTAAGAGCAACTAATAACGGTTAATTATAAAGGTCGGGATAAACTGACACCTTTTCGCCCGGCCCGACGAGACGAGACGAGACGAGACGAGACGAGTCAAGACGAGACGAGACTCACCCCGACTCCAGTGTATCCACTACACCGACTGACATTGAATGAGTCATACTTGAATCCGGTGACACATCATAATCACGTACATTTGAAAACGTTTGACTACGTCGGAGCTAGACTGTGTCAGTTTGACGTATTCGAAAGTTTTCAAATTTACGTGATTATGACGTCACATTGACTTCAAGTATAACTCAGTCGGTGTAGTATATACACTGCAATCGGGATGAGTCTGGTTTGGTCTTGTCTGGTCGGAAAAGTGCCAGTGTATTCCGGCATTAAGGAGACTCACAAAACGTAAATAACTTACTTTGCGACGTACCCAACTGATGACGTCATGGGCCAGTTTCATGTAGTGTTCTTAAAAACACGTAATTACTAAGAGTCACATATTTGCGTAAACTCGTGTCCGCTTATTAAAAAAACGTGTCATTTACTAAGACAATCATCTTGGCGCTATAAGAACGGTCTTAGCCGCATCATGAAACCGGCCCCAAACCGGCTCGTAGGTGGTGAAACACCATATTATAGCATGTGATAATATTCAAGCCCTTGTGTAAGCCTACAGACCGTACGGTTAGGTTTGTATGGTGTCCCCGCTTTTTAAACCTAAATTAGGAATTACCAACGGAGACATTGGAGAGTTAGCAAATATTGTGCGCGAGCATAGAAGGTTGATTGGTGACCACAGAAGGTTTAGCGAATAACGATCGGTAAAGCACACAATTAACAGGCACAGTTTATTGCACAATAGTAGTTTACAAAACTTATAAAACCACACAACACTGCCTAACTAATGCTTGACAATAAAAATAGTAAATGTTCATTTAAATATTGTCTGTCTACATACACATGAGCATCATCTTTCTCATCGTTGTTAGGGCCAATTAAAAATATATATACATATATACATACATATATATATATTATATATATTATGTCCTACCATTGTATATTGTAGAAGTATGCGGTCTGAGTATTATACATAACCATAGACCCTATACACTATATTGTAGAAGTCTGCGGTCTGAGTATTATACATAACCATAGACCCTATACACTATATTGTAGAAGTCTGCGGTCTGAGTATTATACATAACCATAGACCCTATACACTATATTGTAGAAGTCTGCGGTCTGAGTATTATACATAACCATAGCCCCTATACACTATATTGTAGAAGTCTGCGGTCTGAGTATTATACATAACCATAGACCCTATACACTATATTGTAGAAGTCTGCGGTCTGAGTATTATACATAACCATAGACCCTATACACTATATTGTAGAAGTCTGCGGTCTGAGTATTATACATAACCATAGCCCCTATACACTATATTGTAGAAGTCTGCGGTCTGAGTATTATACATAACCATAGACCCTATACACTATATTGTAGAAGTCTGCGGTCTGAGTATTATACATAACCATAGCCCCTATACACTATATTGTAGAAGTCTGCGGTCTGAGTATTATACATAACCATATACCCTATACACTATATTGTAGAAGTATGCGGTCTGAGTATTATACATAACCATAGCCCCTATACACTATATTGTAGAAGTCTGCGGTCTGAGTATTATACATAACCATAGACCCTATACACTATATTGTAGAAGTCTGCGGTCTGAGTATTATACATAACCATAGACCCTATACACTATATTGTAGAAGTCTGCGGTCTGAGTATTATACATAACCATAGCCCCTATACACTATATTGTAGAAGTCTGCGGTCTGAGTATTATACATAACCATAGACCCTATACACTATATGGAGACATACCCTAGCGTGGTGTGATCATTACGTGCACGAGTCTCAAGTAGTAAAATAATCACCAGGAACAAAACACCCAGTAACCCTTAGGATATAATATAGTATAGAGCAGTAGCCCGTCCTTACTGTTCAAATAGCTTTACATTTTACTCCCTGAGATACCTGATCCATCGAACACCATATCGACTTTTCTGTGAAGTATATCATGTAAGGTATATACTAACTCAAACAACCAGCATGACACCGTCAACTTTATCCCAGTTTTTTTTGGTTACGGTTATTAATTATTCGTTAAAATTCTGCGAGAACCAGTCCATTGATAGTTCATTAAGTGTTCCTTCGTCAGCGCGTCGGAGTGTACTATGACACGCATGCACGCACGCACGCACGCACGCACGCACGCACGCACGCACGCACGCACGCACGCACGCACGCACGCACGCACGCACGCACGCACACACAGCTAAATGCAACATTTAAATACCTGCATGCAAATCGCTCTGCGATGTTTTGTGTTACGTAGAGCAGGAAAACGAATTAATATGCCACAATGTTAAAACCACAGTTAAACGATACATATCTAGTTCCCCTTAACTATTCTTGCGGAGCTTCATAATTGCGTAATATTATCATCGCTTTCACTGAATGCTAAGTTCTGCCCTCCGTCCGTCTTCATCGCCTTGTTCACAATCTTTCTGTCGTCGTCATCGCGATTGAATCCATACATAATGTCGGCTCCGAGCGGCAGATAGTCGTAGTAGAACAAGGCATGGGCGATTTGCGAAGCGACGATGATGGACACGAGACATATGAGCATCGACAGCGTCTTGAACGGGAACAGCTGGTAGCCGGACTCGGCGTCGTACCACGGATACTTGATCAACGGCGGAAGGCCCAGCAGCGGTTCTCCGCCCGTCAGTCGGAAGAACATGCCGGTGACAAAGCCGCACAGCGAGCCGTAGGAGTTAGACGATTGGATGTAGACGACACAGAAGAGTTGCGGGAAGAGGATGACGTAGACGAGGTCAGCGCACAAGTACCACAGGCCGTAGATCGAGTGGACGACTATGGCGAGAGCCGTCGCCCCGGCTCCGACCAGGAGAATGGAGACTCGCAGCACCCACAGGATCTCTGTCTCAGACGCCTGCAAGGTAAAATAGGTAAGTTCTTATACAGCACAGTATCCATTCCTCAAAGCGCCTTAAACTTTACTCCCAGGCAGACCTGCTGAATCGAAAACCATCTCGACTTCTTTGGAAAGCATTCTGCCACGCTGAAATTAATGCGCGAAGACTCTTCGTACACATTTATCCACCTCTGTTTATATAGACAGGTACTCATTCGTAGAACTGGAGCAACGTGGAGTGAACGAACGTGCCCAAGGTTCTAAACGGCAGCACAGGATTCGTAAAGTTTGGATTAATAATAATATATATATATATATATATATATATATACAAATATATATATATATATATATATATATATATATATATATATATACAAAGACATAACAAAGGAAAAGTAATATGCACAGAAAAATAATCCTCGCGTCAAGGAATTTCTGATGCTGCTCAATGTGTCATAACGTTAAAACGGTTTTGCAAACCACTCGATCGAAAGATCAGAATACTTTCGCTTCATGTTTAAAAAAAGCCAACAGCGAATATTATTTAAACTACCTGTATACTGTTGATGCACTACAGCTTTGAACGTCAGCCAACGTGATTCGTGATAGACAAATTCAAAGGAGGAAGGGTAGCCTACAATTATTTTCCCATCGGCTGCCATATTAGCCTTTTGTCGGATTATAAGAAAACGTGACCTACAAAAAGATACTTCTTAGTTGCTGCTGTCGTCAAGTCTTTGGCATGCTGATACAGTTTAGTCAAAATTAGATAGTTCTAGCTGGTGTTAAATACTTATGTGTGACACCCATCAATATTTACAAATGGCTGCAAGCAATATTCTGCTACAGGGTCAAACTGCCCAATTGCTATCAAATATCATTCCTATTAAGATCATCTAAACATACACTATTCCACTGTCAACAGCTTCTCCAATCAAACCTGAAAACCAGCCTACTCAAATGCACTCATGCCAGATAATGTGAATGTTGTAAACAAAATAATTTCCCAACAAAATTACTCGGTACTATTTCGTATTTACGAAACCGGAAGTCTAATTGAGGCATACCCCATAGGCTAGTCACTCACCACGCTACTTCCGCCGCAGCAGCAACGACTACACGCGTTCCTCATTGGCTCGTATATGTTGCGAGCAAACATGGAGCTTGCCGACAGCATGGACGAGTCGGCCGACGACATGACGGCGGCGGACACCGCGCCCAGTCCGATGATGGCGACCGGAAGTGGCGTCAGATACTGCATCACTAGCGGAAGTACAAGTTTGGAGTTCTCTGATGGGATCGGTACAGCGCCGTGGTAACGGTAGTCAGTGGCGTTCCAGTCTGATAGATCAATAATAATGATGATGATAATAATGTTTTAAAATAAAATGATTTGATTTAAAAGTATAAAACAAATAAAATCGGCTGTAATGAATATGCAATATATAACGGCTTTACGTCATAATCGATTTAATGTCAAAATCACACTTTTATTCAATATCATAATGTAAGGTTTAACATGTTTCTATGTATATTTAAAAGAACATATTATAAAGAGTAATGAACATATGAAGTGTGTTGGATTTAGTGCTCATATTACAGTGTGCCATTATTTCAATGATCTAGTAAGATTTCTACCACGGTGTACATGTAACATCTCCATGGACAAGAGAAGCGCAGCGGGGTTACCGTTCTTTAAATGCCTCAATTCACTCACCGGTCGACTTTGCAATGGCTCCAATTAAAACTGCTGGCACTGCCATAACGATGCAACCGAACGCTGCAGCATACGACAACACCTGAGCCCTGGTCGCAGTCTTGGACGACAGAACTCGTTGAAAGTAAACCTACCAAACAAACGACTCGTAATACGATTGTCTACGCAGAATATATTTGTTTAGTGATTGTTCACGTGGTCAGTGTTGGGTGTTAATGGGTTTCGTTGATCAGGATGTTTCTTTTCAAAATGCACTAATTGATGAATTCGTAACGTCATTGTTTGTCTAATAACCAGTTAATTTTATAAAATGGCCGTTAATTTTATAAAATGGCCGACGTTCTTATGAAGCTTTCGGCTTAGGTTCCGACTGGTGATTGTAACTTTAGATTCTGGATCGATTGGAACGCGTCATTGTGTATAACAAACGAACTCATAATAATAATAGTATAGGTAACATTTCGTAGATACACACAATAGACAGTGTGCACTATGGTTTTACTGATTTCAGTTCACGTAGCAGCATATTAATTTGCACATGCGAACGAACGCCAATACGTTATTTGCATGCACATATAATACAAATTAAAACATCACTATCGCCTACTCAGAAGGAAGCAACTAAAAGTTATTCACCTGCCAAGGTATTCCGCCAAAAATCAACAGCAAGGCAGAGTCTACGTAGTTTCCAATCCAGAAATCTTCTGGCCACACGCCAAGCCACGTGACGTTTGCATCACGTGACGTTTCCACTAATGACGTTACAGCCGAGTGGGTCCAAGCGAACGGGATGCACAACCACTACAATATAAATACCATCATGTTATGTTAACATGGTTACATTTAATCCTGGATCACTTATGTAAGTCTGTGAGTATTTTATATGTGTACATTTTATTGGTTGATCATGCGTGTTACATTTATTCAGAGGCAACAGGATGATGCAACTGGTTGGATTCCCGTTTAGTGGTGAAATGAATCTTGGTTTTCCATAGTTGCTTTTTAGACACCGTTCTAAATATCTGCATTAACTGTTAAGTCAGACTCGAATGTCACACCTAGTTCTTTAACAGTATCATATGCACGACTGTAGCGCGGTTGATTTGTTTGGAGAAGGGTGTATTTTTGGCGTGGAACACATCTCCAACAAAAATAGTCGAGGGAGGTAGGGTAGTGTTTCAGGTTTCTAGTAGTCGACGGGTAGCGTTGGTCATCGTTCAAAAACGAATGTCGAAATGTCCTATCAAAACAACTGCTTCCCTTCAAACGGAGCTACTTCCCCCAAGCGGAATTCTTTTTACTTTGGGGATATGGGTGAGTACGCACCCTTCGCAAATTGCAGCCTACGGGCCTTATCTGTTGAAACGTTTTGACTCCCGGTTTCAAAGTCAAAGGGGTAAATATGCTGAGAGTTATTCGAAACAAATACTAGACTGGCAACCCTCGTATTACCCTTAATATATTAAAAACACTAACCACAGTATTTATTGCTGTACTGATAAAACACAATAGCTGAACGCTGATAAAGTATTACAGTATGGCGGACTACATTAAGGGTATGCCTACTCAGCACTTTGTTGAAAGTTACCTCCGCGCATTGTTGTTTAATTACTAAACCATATTTTTTACCGAATGATCCAACAGTTATTCAATACTGACAGAGTACAGTGGAAAACAAAAAATATTGAAGTTGAACCTTGCAAAGTAGAAAATAACTATTAACCTACACGTGTGAAATAAACTAACCTAACACTCCCGAAGTATTGAAAAAGACGGCGATCCAAACCGCACAGTGCACGGACCGTCGCTTGTTGCATTTAACTATTAACCTACACGTGTGAAATAAACTAAACTAATACTCCCGAAGTATTGAAAAAGACAGCGATCCAAACCGCACAGTGCACGGATCGTCGCTTGTTGCATTTAACTATTAACCTACACGTGTGAAATAAACTAAACTAATACTCCCGAAGTATTGAAAAAGACAGCGATCCAAACCGCACAATGCACGGATCGTCGCTTGTTGCATTTAACTATTAACCTACACGTGTGAAATAAACTAAACTAATACTCCCGAAGTATTGAAAAAGACAGCGATCCAAACCGCACAGTGCACGGATCGTCGCTTGTTGCATTTAACTATTAACCTACACGTGTGAAATAAACTAAACTAATACTCCCGAAGTATTGAAAAAGACAGCGATCCAAACCGCACAGTGCACGGATCGTCGCTTGTTGCATTTAACTATTAACCTACACGTGTGAAATAAACTAAACTAATACTCCCGAAGTATTGAAAAAGACAGCGATCCAAACCGCACAGTGCACGGATCGTCGCTTGTTGCATTTAACTATTAACCTACACGTGTGAAATAAACTAACCTAACACTCCCGAAGTATTGAAAAAGACAGCGATCCAAACCGCACAGTGCACGGATCGTCGCTTGTTGCATTTAACTATTAACCTACACGTGTGAAATAAACTAAACTAATACTCCCGAAGTATTGAAAAAGACGGCGATCCAAACCGCACAGTGCACGGATCGTCGCTTGTTGCATTTAACTATTAACCTACACGTGTGAAATAAACTAACCTAACACTCCCGAAGTATTGAAAAAGACAGCGATCCAAACCGCACAGTGCACGGATCGTCGCTTGTTGCATTTAACTATTAACCTACACGTGTGAAATAAACTAAACTAATACTCCCGAAGTATTGAAAAAGAGAGCGATCCAAACCGCACAGTGCACGGATCGTCGCTTGTTGCATTTAACTATTAACCTACACGTGTGAAATAAACTAACCTAACACTCCCGAAGTATTGAAAAAGACAGCGATCCAAACCGCACAGTGCACGGATCGTCGCTTGTTGCATTTAACTATTAACCTACACGTGTGAAATAAACTAAACTAATACTCCCGAAGTATTGAAAAAGACAGCGATCCAAACCGCACACTGCACGGATCGTCGCTTGTTGCATTTAACTATTAACCTACACGTGTGAAATAAACTAACCTAACACTCCCGAAGTATTGAAAAAGACAGCGATCCAAACCGCACAGTGCACGGATCGTCGCTTGTTGCATTTAACTATTAACCTACACGTGTGAAATAAACTAAACTAATACTCCCGAAGTATTGAAAAAGACAGCGATCCAAACCGCACAGTGCACGGATCGTCGCTTGTTGCATTTAACTATTAACCTACACGTGTGAAATAAACTAAACTAACACTCCCGAAGTATTGAAAAAGACAGCGATCCAAACCGCACAGTGCACGGATCGTCGCTTGTTGCAATTAACTATTAACCTACACGTGTGAAATAAACTAAACTAATACTCCCGAACTATTGAAAAAGACAGCGATCCAAACCGCACAGTGCACGGATCGTCGCTTGTTGCATTTAACTATTAACCTACACGTGTGAAATAAACTAACCTAACACTCCCGAAGTATTGAAAAAGACAGCGATCCAAACCGCACAGTGCACGGATC
This sequence comes from Escarpia spicata, assembly GCA_963995525.1. NCBI lineage: Eukaryota > Metazoa > Annelida > Polychaeta > Sabellida > Siboglinidae > Escarpia > Escarpia spicata. The sequence continues at coordinate 55,723,836 of OZ023213.1, read as the reverse complement.
GTCGCTTGTTGCATTTAACTATTAACCTACACGTGTGAAATAAACTAACCTAACACTCCCGAAGTATTGAAAAAGACGGCGATCCAAACCGCACAGTGCACGGATCGTCGCTTATTGCATTTAACTATTAACCTACACGTGTGAAATAAACTAACCTAACACTCCCGAAGTATTGAAAAAGACAGCGATCCAAACCGCACAGTGCACGGATCGTCGCTTGTTGCATTTAACTATTAACCTACACGTGTGAAATAAACTAAACTAATACTCCCGAAGTATTGAAAAAGACGGCGATCCAAACCGCACAGTGCACGGATCGTCGCTTGTTGCATTTAACTATTAACCTACACGTGTGAAATAAACTAACCTAACACTCCCGAAGTATTGAAAAAGACGGCGATCCAAACCGCACAGTGCACGGATCGTCGCTTATTGCATTTAACTATTAACCTACATGTGTGAAATAAACTAACCTAACACTCCCGAAGTATTGAAAAAGACAGCGATCCAAACCGCACAGTGCACGGATCGTCGCTTGTTGCATTTAACTATTAACCTACACGTGTGAAATAAACTAAACTAATACTCCCGAAGTATTGAAAAAGACGGCGATCCAAACCGCACAGTGCACGGATCGTCGCTTGTTGCATTTAACTATTAACCTACACGTGTGAAATAAACTAAACTAATACTCCCGAAGTATTGAAAAAGACAGCGATCCAAACCGCACAGTGCACGGATCGTCGCTTGTTGCATTTAACTATTAACCTACACGTGTGAAATAAACTAAACTAATACTCCCGAAGTATTGAAAAAGACAGCGATCCAAACCGCACAGTGCACGGATCGTCGCTTGTTGCATTTAACTATTAACCTACACGTGTGAAATAAACTAAACTAATACTCCCGAAGTATTGAAAAAGACAGCGATCCAAACCGCACAGTGCACGGATCGTCGCTTGTTGCATTTAACTATTAACCTACACGTGTGAAATAAACTAAACTTAATACTCCCGAAGTATTGAAAAAGACAGCGATCCAAACCGCACAGTGCACGGATCGTCGCTTGTTGCATTTAACTATTAACCTACACGTGTGAAATAAACTAAACTAATACTCCCAAAGTATTGAAAAAGACAGCGATCCAAACCGCACAGTGCACGGATCGTCGCTTGTTGCATTTAACTATTAACCTACACGTGTGAAATAAACTAAACTAATACTCCCGAAGTATTGAAAAAGACAGCGATCCAAACCGCACAGTGCACGGATCGTCGCTTGTTGCATTTAACTATTAACCTACACGTGTGAAATAAACTAAACTAATACTCCCGAAGTATTGAAAAAGACAGCGATCCAAACCGCACAGTGCACGGATCGTCGCTTGTTGCATTTAACTATTAACCTACACGTGTGAAATAAACTAAACTAATACTCCCGAAGTATTGAAAAAGACAGCGATCCAAACCGCACAGTGCACGGATCGTCGCTTGTTGCATTTAACTATTAACCTACACGTGTGAAATAAACTAAACTAACACTCCCGAAGTATTGAAAAAGACGGCGATCCAAACCGCACAGTGCACGGATCGTCGCTTGTTGCATTTAACTATTAACCTACACGTGTGAAATAAACTAAACTAATACTCCCGAACTATTGAAAAAGACAGCGATCCAAACCGCACAGTGCACGGATCGTCGCTTGTTGCATTTAACTATTAACCTACACGTGTGAAATAAACTAAACTAATACTCCCGAAGTATTGAAAAAGACAGCGATCCAAACCGCACAGTGCACGGATCGTCGCTTGTTGCATTTAACTATTAACCTACACGTGTGAAATAAACTAAACTAATACTCCCGAAGTATTGAAAAAGACAGCGATCCAAACCGCACAGTGCACGGATCGTCGCTTGTTGCATTTAACTATTAACCTACACGTGTGAAATAAACTAAACTAATACTCCCGAAGTATTGAAAAAGACAGCGATCCAAACCGCACAGTGCACGGATCGTCGCTTGTTGCATTTAACTATTAACCTACACGTGTGAAATAAACTAAACTAACACTCCCGAAGTATTGAAAAAGACGGCGATCCAAACCGCACAGTGCACGGATCGTCGCTTGTTGCATTTAACTATTAACCTACACGTGTGAAATAAACTAAACTAATACTCCCGAAGTATTGAAAAAGACAGCGATCCAAACCGCACAGTGCACGGATCGTCGCTTGTTGCATTTAACTATTAACCTACACGTGTGAAATAAACTAAACTAATACTCCCGAAGTATTGAAAAAGACAGCGATCCAAACCGCACAGTGCACGGATCGTCGCTTGTTGCATTTAACTATTAACCTACACGTGTGAAATAAACTAAACTAACACTCCCGAAGTATTGAAAAAGACAGCGATCCAAACCGCACAGTGCACGGATCGTCGCTTGTTGCATTTAACTATTAACCTACACGTGTGAAATAAACTAAACTAACACTCCCGAAGTATTGAAAAAGACGGCGATCCAAACCGCACAGTGCACGGATCGTCGCTTGTTGCATTTAACTATTAACCTACACGTGTGAAATAAACTAAACTAATACTCCCGAAGTATTGAAAAAGACAGCGATCCAAACCGCACAGTGCACGGATCGTCGCTTGTTGCATTTAACTATTAACCTACACGTGTGAAATAAACTAAACTAATACTCCCGAAGTATTGAAAAAGACAGCGATCCAAACCGCACAGTGCACGGATCGTCGCTTGTTGCATTTAACTATTAACCTACACGTGTGAAATAAAATAAACTAATACTCCCGAAGTATTGAAAAAGACAGCGATCCAAACCGCACAGTGCACGGATCGTCGCTTGTTGCATTTAACTATTAACCTACACGTGTGAAATAAACTAAACTAACACTCCCGAAGTATTGAAAAAGACGGCGATCCAAACCGCACAGTGCACGGATCGTCGCTTGTTGCATTTAACTATTAACCTACACGTGTGAAATAAACTAAACTAATACTCCCGAAGTATTGAAAAAGACAGCGATCCAAACCGCACAGTGCACGGATCGTCGCTTGTTGCATTTAACTATTAACCTACACGTGTGAAATAAACTAAACTAATACTCCCGAAGTATTGAAAAAGACAGCGATCCAAACCGCACAGTGCACGGATCGTCGCTTGTTGCATTTAACTATTAACCTACACGTGTGAAATAAACTAAACTAATACTCCCGAAGTATTGAAAAAGACAGCGATCCAAACCGCACAGTGCACGGATCGTCGCTTGTTGCCTTTAACTATTAACCTACACGTGTGAAATAAACTAAACTAATACTCCCGAAGTATTGAAAAAGACGGCGATCCAAACCGCACAGTGCACGGATCGTCGCTTGTTGCATTTAACTATTAACCTACACGTGTGAAATAAACTAAACTAACACTCCCGAAGTATTGAAAAAGACGGCGATCCAAACCGCACAGTGCACGGATCGTCGCTTGTTGCATTTAACTATTAACCTACACGTGTGAAATAAACTAAACTAATACTCCCGAAGTATTGAAAAAGACAGCGATCCAAACCGCACAGTGCACGGATCGTCGCTTGTTGCATTTAACTATTAACCTACACGTGTGAAATAAACTAAACTAATACTCCCGAAGTATTGAAAAAGACAGCGATCCAAACCGCACAGTGCACGGATCGTCGGTTGTTGCATTTAACTATTAACCTACACGTGTGAAATAAACTAAACTAATACTCCCGAAGTATTGAAAAAGACAGCGATCCAAACCGCACAGTGCACGGATCGTCGCTTGTTGCATTTAACTATTAACCTACACGTGTGAAATAAACTAAACTAACACTCCCGAAGTATTGAAAAAGACAGCGATCCAAACCGCACAGTGCACGGATCGTCGCTTGTTGCATTTCTTGTACTAGCAAAA
>OZ023213.1:55699882-55714882 GCA_963995525.1 Escarpia spicata | reverse complement strand
AACCGGTGACACTACTTTTGCTTCTTGCACACTTCTATAATCTAATATCACATTAGCCATGTCTTCAGTTGTAGACGGGTTTACGTAAAGGTCCGTTCACACTTCACAAAAGGTGCGAATAGAAACCTCATTTATACAATTTAACCCTGCAAAATCATTTGTTGTGCGAACGTGTTCAAGTATTATTTTTGTATGTATTTTAAAATGTTGCTGTTATAGGTTCAGTTGTGTCACCTCTGAATTATATCATCCTAAGTCGTATACAACTTCGTTTGGACGCGGTTTTAATTTTTTGGTATCCATTTCATATTGACATTCAAAATATAAAGGTGTCATTTAAATGTCATGTGAATCTAAATTAACGTCATTAGTAGGTGTACCGATGAAACCAACTTGGTACAATGACAACATAATTCACAGGTAACATTTCTATGCTGATATGAATTCTACAGTGAATGTATATGTAATACATTTTGGTAATTTATCACAATGATGACAGTTTATGTGACGATGTAGGATCGTCTGACTTCACCTTGATACGACTTCTTTGTGTCTCACCTGTCATTGTGAAAACACCGACGACTACACCAATGTCTCTCTTCGCCAGCATCACGTCTTCCGTCTTCTTCGTCTTCCACGTCTTCGATTTCCATGTTGCGAAGATGCCAATGAGGAAGATGACGAGGTAGAAGAGAATGACGACGATGAGCGCCGTTATATTGAGGTCGCTGCGAGTGTAGCCACTGGTCGACCTGTCGTTGAAATAGTCGAGTCTTTAGAAATAATAATTCTATACTTTCGTTTGACAATCGTATACAGAGCATAACTCTGTTCAAGGGTGTTGACAATGTGTATAAAATACTAATCATTATATCATAATTAAAACAGATACTACAATATCTGCTATTGTGGAAAATTACACTAAAATACAATAAAATATAATAATAATTGAATAAATAAGTATACAATACAATATTAATGAATAAATAATTATTAAATGATGATGGGGAGTGAAATATAATACCAGATATTAACAGCAAATTTTAAAGAGAGTATTAAATGTGTTCATGCATTCGGTCAGACGCAGGTCTTCGTGTAATCTTTGCATTATGTGTCTGCCATCGTGGTTGCCGTGAAAGTCAGGACGATTGGCATAGCCTATAGTTATGCAATACTAGCTTACACACCAAACTACTCGCTTAACATGGTGCCATCTGCTGAATTAGTCGTAAATCAGGTAGCTCAGGTAGAAGAAAGAACATCAAAAAAAACAAATATATCAAAAACACGTGGGAAATAAGTATAAAACTGTTGAAATGCAATACCAATAGGTAAATGAGAGGTAATTGTAAGTTGTTATATAGCGCAGTATCCAGTCGTCAGGACTGCTCAGAGCACTTTATACTTTACTCCCTGGCAGATCTGTTCAATTGAACATCATCTCGAATTCTCTGGGAAACATTCAGCCATGCCACAATTTATACGCAAAGACTATTCGTATACAAACACCCACCACTATCTATAGCGAGGATGAAGGAAGCGAGTGGACACAGACAGAGTCGAGTGGGTAACTGTGCCCCGGGGGAGATGGATTACAACACTCAAAGTTAATACAAGTCTACACATGCCAGAATATATCAGCAAATATCCAATACAAGATTTACATTATGAGAAAACAGGACACATATTGACATTGACACGACGTTATATCGTCGTGTAACGTGTGACCTATAATGAAACTACTATATATAAACATCAACTATGTTGTGTCTATATATAAACATCATCTATGTTGTGTCTATATATAAACATCGACTATGTTGTGTCTATATATAAACATCATCTATGTTGTGTCTATATATAAACATCATCTATGTTGTGTCTATATATAAACATCAACTATGTTGTGTCTATATATAAACATAATTTATGTTGTGTCTATATATAAACATCATCTATGTTGTGTCTATATATAAACATCAACTATGTTGTGTCTATATATAAACATCATCTATGTTGTGTCTATATATAAACATGATCTATGTTGTGTCTATATATAAACATCAACTATGTTGTGTCTATATATAAACATGATCTATGTTGTGTCTATATATAAACATCATCTATGTTGTGTCTATATATAAACATCATCTATGTTGTGTCTATATATAAACATCATCTATGTTGTGTCTATATATAAACATCATCTATGTTGTGTCTATATATAAACATCATCTATGTTGTGTCTATACACATGTTCCAAAGTAGTAGTTCGGTAGTATTATATACAGCAGCTGCCTTCTTGAGCGGTCACGCCTTCTGCAAAAGTAGTTTGGCCGTGTAGGAGGGGTGGCCATTCTACAGCGGAAACCTAGTCAGCCTCACACACATGATTTTATACGATACATGTTATTTTCTATAGACGTGTGGACACACAAACCCCGTTGATACACGCATTTTTAAACATAGTGAAGTCGAAAACTAACATGGCCGCGTCCAACTAGACCGCGTGGCTCTCATACATGACAAACACGACGTTGCCTAGACAACTTTTTCTGACCGCTAAGTGACCGTGATAGATGTGTAAAATGGATTGCAATTTGTTCTTATAACCAAAGAATTGTTGACTTATTAATGTTAATATTATTATTATTGAGATTGCTCCTCTTTGGTCCTCCTTCCGAGATAAATGATACGCTACGACAGTTACACTACTGAGATAAATGATACGCTACGACGGTTACACTACTGAGATAAATGATACGCTACGACAGTTACACTACTGTGACCTACTCCGGGATTCTGCTTAAACTCATCCTCACAAGTTAGGGGTGGTGACTAGGTACACTACTGAGACCTACCCCGGGATTCTGCTTAAACTCATCCTCACAAGTCAGGGGTGGTGACTAGGTACACTACCGAGACCTACTCCGGGATTCTGCTTAAACTCATCCTCACAATCAGGGGTGGTGACTAGGTACACTACCGAGACCTACTCCGGGATTCTGGTTTAACTCATCCTCACAAGTCAGGGGTGGTGACTAGGTACACTACCGAGACCTACTCCGGGATTCTGCTTAAACTCATCCTCACAATCAGGGGTGGTGACTAGGTACCCTACCGAGACCTACTCCGGGATTCTGCTTAAACTCATCCTCACAAGTCAGGGGTGGTGACTAGGTACACTACTGAGACCTACTCTGGGATTCTGCTTTAACTCATCCTCACAAGTCAGGGGTGGTGACTAGGTACACTACCGAGACCTACTCTGGGATTCTGCTTAAACTCATCCTCACAAGCCAGGGGTGGTGACTAGGTACACTACTGAGACCTACTCCGGGATTCTGCTTAAACTCATCCTCATAAGCCAGGGGTGGTGACTAGGTACACTACCGAGACCTACTCCGGGATTCTGCTTAAACTCATCCTCACAAGCCAGGGGTGGTGACTAGGTACACTACTGAGACCTACTCCGGGATTCTGCTTAAACTCATCCTCATAAGCCAGGGGTGGTGACTAGGTACACTACCGAGACCTACTCCGGGATTCTGCTTAAACTCATCCTCACAATCAGAGGTGGTGACTAGGTACACTACCGAGACCTACTCCGGGATTCTGCTTAAACTCATCCTCACAAGTCAGGGGTGGTGACTAGGTACACTACTGAGACCTACTCTGGGATTCTGCTTAAACTCATCCTCACAAGCCAGGGGTGGTGACTAGGTACACTACTGAGACCTACTCCGGGATTCTGCTTAAACTCATCCTCATAAGCCAGGGGTGGTGACTAGGTACACTACCGAGACCTACTCCGGGATTCTGCTTAAACTCATCCTCACAAGTCAGGGGTGGTGACTAGGTACACTACTGAGACCTACTCCGGGATTCTGCTTAAACTCATCCTCATAAGCCTGGGGTGGTGACTAGGTACACTACTGAGATAGGTGTAATTAGTAGCGTCTCTGCCGCGTGAGGATGCTTAAAATAAAATGGTGTTCCTCCAACCATGCCTTGTTGAGAATGGTCATTTGTATTAGAAGCCGGCGAGGCGTCGGTCTGTGACCTCTAGTGGAATGTGTCGACACCCGGATCCACCCCGACATGCCGCGTTGTCTGCATGCCGCGGATAACGAATAGAACACATGGGTTTGCCCAGTCCAACAAAGAGTATCAGTAGTTCGCGCAATAATGTGTTCGTAATTGACGGGTCACGCCGAAGCTACGTATTATGTTACCAAAAGTGCACCACACGAGCCCCACGGTGCATGGCTCGGATTTCACCACGAGGTGCATAGGCCTATGTTATGAAAACAGTTTTACGACGGCTTGCTTCAACGTATGAATGGGTTTGCTAACAACCCGGATTCTCTAGATCTAAAAACTACGTTAGCGCGTCCTATACATACCGAGTAGTCCACCTACGCATCATTACTCGCGAACGTAATGCGAAGCCATTTCTTTTCTGCGGGTCATTTGCATAGCTGTAGCTGGCATGTCACCATTCAATGGAAACGTTTTAGGTTTGTTAAAAAGTACACAATATCGTGTTGCCACGGAACTTTGCGATGCACGAATTTTTGACACCAGCAGATTTGTACTCTAGTATACATAAGTTTTTATCCATGAATGTATTTAAAAACAATCTAATAATAGATCAGATCAATTTGCGCTGCTTCATGTGAATAGCCTATTTTATGTTAATAATAATAACCTTTATTGTTGCATAATGCTCAGTACAGTACGGTGCAGTGACAAAAATAGACAACAAATATACATTGTGCAACAAATGGAATTAAGCAAAACATTTGCTTGTATTCCTTATTCAAGTGTTCAAGTTGTAAGTAAATCATAATTCGTGCAAAAGAACATTTACCATCATGATATTCTAAAAATTTAATTAGTAGTACATTATAAGTGTACCATAACAATACATATTTTATGCACATGTGTTAGTGATAAATGAATAATACAGATATAACAAAGGTGCACCATAACATAACAATTACATTGAAAGTAGAAACAGAAACTATAATCTATGCTACTGATTACGCAAAAGTAGACATTTAACTCTTTTTTGAAGATATGTAAACTTGTACAACATCGTAGAGCATTATTCATGATGAAAGAATTCCAGATTGTAGGGCCTACATAGACAAAAGATAATTGTCTGCAATTTGTCTTGCAATATAGTATTTTATACGCTATTTCCTGTCTTGTACTATATTTATGTGAGGATATTTATAAAAACAAATACACCATTAAATATATTTGGCAACATACCGTTATTATGTTTGAACATTAGAATACAGCATAAAAGTATTTATTTAACTGATAAATATTAATTATCTGATAAGATATAAATAAAGGCTCTGTGTGATCAACAAATCTCACATTATAATTTTGCGGAAAAGTCTTTTTTGAAGTATATATATCTTAGTCAAGTATATATTCGGGGCCCTTCCCCAAAAAATATTACAGTAGGAAATATGTGGGTAGAAAAACATACAATATCTATTTAACAATAGGCTTTTATCTAACTTGTTCGTCACATTTTTAATAATGCCAATATTCATAGATATTTTATTTGATATATATTTAATGTGAGCGTTCCAGTTCAATGTGTTATTTATAAGTAGACCCAAAAACTTTATTTGGTTTACAGTGTCAACATTTATGCCGTGTATGTAAATATTATTATCCCTCTCTCTTATACTCCTCGTATTACTAAAGGTCACTAAAGGTTATTATCATCAGCAAACATAATGGTAAACACTGTTTCAGATAAAGTAGTCAAGTCATTCATGTAGATAAGAAAGAGTAAAGGTCCCAAAATCGAATCCTGTGGAACACCACTTGTTATATTGTTAAGGGCAGATTTTGTTCCGTTAAATGTTACTCGTTGTTGTCTGTTACTTAAGTAGTTATGAATCCATCGGAGCAATTACGTGGTCTTTGTTGTCAATTGATTTACTAATGTTATCTATTAGCACTGAAATAGCCATATCAGTGGAGTATCCTTTCCTAAATCCAAATTGAAAATTTGGCGGTTGTAGTCCGCGTATCGCAGAAGACGTTGCGATTAAGGCAATCGCCCTGTGTAAATAATGCAAATTATACCAGTTTTAACCGATATACAGCTCTACATTTACGCACACAACTCTACGAAAGCACCAAGATTCTATCGGACGTGATTTTAGTAAGTGGAAGTGACTTTTTATGATTTAGTCAGTTTTCATATCAGGGTGCACCTGTGTGAAACAAGCTGTGATTCAGCCATGCGTGAACTCAATAGTCAGGTCGTTACCTGCACCTGCTCTTTCCATGCGGGTGCAGTACAGCGAACAAATGGCCGCGCTGGTTAAGGCGAACCATGCGAAATCGATCGTCGGGTGGATGAGGCCATGCGGCCCCCCTCACCGCCCTGCTCTGCCTTCACGTCGACCTAATGCTTGCGTCGCTGTTGCTCGTAGGTGGCATCGAAACGTATAATATCCCCTTTAACAAACAATACTAGACCCTCCCACAGTCGCTGGTCTACATAAACAATACTAGACCCTCCCACTGTCGCTGGTCTACACAAACAATACTAGACCCTCCCACTGTCGCTGGTCTACACAAACAATACTAGACCCTCCCACTGTCGCTGGTCTACACAAACAATACTAGACCCTCCCAGTGTCGCTGGTCTACACAAACAATACTAGACCCTCCCACTGTCGCTGGTCTACACAAACAATACTAGACCCTCCCACTGTCGCTGGTCTATCTTTGGCTCATATTAATGTAAACGGTATTGGTGTTGAAGGACGGATATATGAAATGAGACATCTTTTCAAACGAAAGCCTTTCGATATTATTGGTATTATTGAAACAAAACTGACAAATGATATGCCCAGTAGCAAGTTTGACACTGATGGATATGAATTATTCCGAGCTAATAGGAAGAAAGTGGATAAAAAGCCAGGAGGAGGATGTGCTCTTTATATCAGAGACAACGTAAACTTTGAAGAAAAACCAGATTTGATACCACAAGATTTGGAAGGCATTTGTGGAATAGTCACATTCAAAAACAAACGTAAGATTATCATTGCAAGCATATACAGATCCCCAACTGAAGAAACATTAACTGGTTTGATAAAATAGACCAGCTATTAAATAACTTTAGTTGTACTAAGCTGGAGTTCATCATCAATGGTGATCTTAACTGTGATTTATTAAAATAACCATTAGAAAATCACACTAGCACTTTGTACACACATGTGTATCACATCAGTTAACTCAGCTTGTTAACAAACCCACCAGAGTAACATCCACAAGTGGTACATTGGTTGATGTGATTATGACTACTGAGCCTGATGAGATAGTGAAGCATGAGGTCATATCTGGTGGAATGGCAGACCACTACCTTGTCTACTGTCACCTCTTATAAGTCCCGAGCACCTACACAGACCACTACCTTGTCTACTGTCACCTCTTATAAGTTCCGTGCACCTACACAGACCACTACCTTGTCTACTGTCACCTCTTATAAGTTCCGTGCACCTACACAGACCACTACCTTGTCTACTGTCACCTCTTATAAGTCCCGTGCACCTACACAGACCACTACCTTGTCTACTGTCACCTCTTATAAGTTCCGTGCACCTACACAGACCACTACCTTGTCTACTGTCACCTCTTATAAGTTCCGTGCACCTACACAGACCACTACCTTGTCTACTGTCACCTCTTATAAGTCCCGTGCACCTACACAGACCACTACCTTGTCTACTGTCACCTCTTATAAGTCCCGTGCACCTACACAGACCACTACCTTGTCTACTGTCACCTCTTATAAGTTCCGTGCACCTACACAGACCACTACCTTGTCTACTGTCACCTCTTATAAGTCCCGTGCACCTACACAGACCACTACCTTGTCTACTGTCACCTCTTATAAGTCCCGTGCACCTACACAGACCACTACCTTGTCTACTGTCACCTCTTATAAGTCCCGTGCACCTACACAGACCACTACCTTGTCTACTGTCACCTCTTATAAGTCCCGTGCACCTACACAGACCACTACCTTGTCTACTGTCACCTCTTATAAGTTCCGTGCACCTACACAGACCACTACCTTGTCTACTGTCACCTCTTATAAGTCCCGTGCACCCACACAGACCACTACCTTGTCTACTGTCACCTCTTATAAGTCCCGTGCACCCACACAGACCACTACCTTGTCTACTGTCACCTCTTATAAGTTCCGTGTACCTACACAGACTTAAAGAAAAGTGGAAATGAGACATTTCAAAAACGTTGATAAAACGACTTTTGTAGTGAATTAGACATGTGTGACTGGAGTTCTGTTGAGCAGTTTGAGGACGTGGATGAGGCTTACAAGAGACTCAAGGATCTCTTCACATAGGTACGTGACAAACGCTGCCCATTTGTTACTAGACGAGTCAGGAAATAACTTCTTTCGTGGTTAACTGAGGAAATTAAAGATGATATTAAAGTGGAACATTAGTTTGAAAAAAGTACATTCTGAAGGATTATAAATATTTTGGCAAATGTATAGGCACTTCAGGAATGTCGTTTCGAATTCTTTCAAGACTGCAAAGCAGGACTACTTCACTGGTCTAATCCTGGAAAATAAGAAGAAACCAAAATTAATGTGGAAATGCCTAAAAGAACTCCTGCCAGGAAAATCCAAGTCCAGCCCCAAAGGTGTACTTGTTGAAGGTCAAATAATTACTGATCCCAAATGTAAGGCCAATGCATTCAACAGGTATTTTACATCCATTGGTCAAGAATTGGCAAATAGGCTTTCACCAGCTGCTTCATTCACTCCACCTAAATCACCCAAAATACCTGCTTTTATTTTCCCTACTGTCACACCTGATTTTATTGAACAACAACTAAGGAATATGCCCGAAAATAAGCCAATCAAACAAGACACGATTTTGTGTTTTGTTATATAATTTAGTAATTTATTATATACTAATGTTTCTAAAACCTTAGAAACTACAGGCAAGATAAAAATCGGCCTGTAATTGCTGATTAATGTTGTATCGCCATTTAAAAAAATGGGGATTATATCAGCTATTTTTAGCTGATCGTGAACATATCCTTGATCAAATCATAAATTTACAATGTAACACAATGGTTCAAGTAGGTTGGAGAAGACCTGCTTAAGAATTATAGGTTTCAGTCCAGAACTAGAGTTTTTAAAATTCTGAATAATTCCCTTTATGTCATCTGTTGAGGCTGGTGACAGAAACATTGAATTTCTATAGACTCCTTTAAGGTAATCATCAGGACTGTCTGATATAACTGGTATCTTATCAGCCAACTCTTTCAAAATAACTTTATACTCTGGGCATATACTTGTAAAATATTCATTAAATTTATTAGCTATGCAATTTTTATTGTTTGTTAATTTACCATCAATTAGTAATTGGTCGTTACATATAATTACTTCCTTCCTTCCTATAATACTCTTTAACATTCTGCAGGTTTTTTGCAAGTTGCCCTTTTGCTTATAAAGCTCGTGTCAGTAGTGTCCTCTTTCTGCATTTTTGGCAATTTAATTTATTCCTATACCGTTTTTAGTTAATTTAATTGTAAACAGTCGGTTGTTTAGGTAAAACTTGTACAATTTTCGTTTAGTTCTAATGGAATGTCTAAGTCCCATAGTAATCCACGGTTTATGTTTTCTTGCCCTGATAGTATTTTAATTAATGGATATGAGTTATTGTACACAAGTAACATTTCATTAAGGAATTTATAATAACTTTCTTGAGGATCTCTGTAGGCATAAATTTCATCCCAAGTTATCTGATGAATACTCTCCTTGAATGTATTAGTAGTTTGCTCGTTATATATTCTAGTCTCTATCACTGCATTAACTTTATGTCATTAGTTTGTTTAGTAAGTAAGACTATTGGCAAGTGGTCAGAAATATATGTATATTATTGCATGCAAATGATAATTTGCACCAAGTTCATCATTGCTATATATATTATCTATGACCGCGGCAGTAGTTGTTGGTATTCTAGTAGGCTTATTGATAAGGGGTATAAATGCATGTTGAAACATTGCATCTATGTAATCTTAAGTTTTCGTGTGATTACCATAATTAAGTAAATTGATGTTAAAGTCACCCATTATGTAACATTGTTTATTTTCAACCTTGAAAGTTTGTATAATATTCATAACATGTTCAGTAAAAGTGGTAATGTTTGTACCAGGCGGTCGATAGACAACACCAACAATCGTTGTTTTATTGTGTATCGTAGACTGAGTGTTCACTTCAATAAACATGCATTCCAAACATTCAGTTATGATACTCATATCTGATAACTCAGTGTACTCAAGGGAACTCCTTTCTTGGAAGGTCTAGTCAAATGAATACTTTTATACTCTGGTAATTCATATCAACAATTCAAGTCAACGTTGTTATTATTTAACCAAGTTTCACTTAAACCAATAACCTTGAATTTATTGTCGATCAACGATAAGAAATCACTCAGTTTGCTAATGTTCTTTGATAAGCTTCTAATTATAGTACTCGCTATAAAACATACAAATTAAACATTTATTTTGACATGTTTCTTTACCGTTACTGCACATTTTTAGCGAGAATGGCCCATATATATATAATTATATACAACATTAATTATTACAGCAAGAATATAGGAAAACATACTCTTGGTAATGTCAAACCTCCAGGGACCAATGGCAATACTGATAAGTGGAATTTCTTGTAACTAGAAAGTTATTAGGAGGTCCCCTCATAGCGAAAATCAACTTATGTGAGTTCGAGTTATCTGGAGTGCACTGTATATGACCAAAGCATACAGGTAATTATGTAGAAGCAAATTAAAAGTTGGCCAAAATAATAGATTGGGATTTTAGTCTGACTGAATCAGCATAACAAGGTTCTCTTGTATTTCTTTTCCATTTAGCCAACTGTACTCTTGGTGATAAGCCCCATAATATAATATCTAAATTGAATTGGTTAACTCATATTTAGGCTCAGTTTCCTAAATTCAACTTTGTTTATTTGCAGAAACATTGGAAATAGCCGAGCTTATGGTAAGAGGAAATCGAATAGCTCTACTCAACAGTGCCATTAATTGGACAATGGGTCATCTGACATAAGATGGTGCCTGACTTTGTTCTGCCCCAGTCTGTTATGTGCGATATCTACTGGTCAGATGTACACCACTTCGTTTTTCAAATGGATGTGTGCATCTGATAGCATTGCGTATCAAAATGCATATCAGTGCTATTGATAGGACAGTGTGTTAACTGACACAGTAGTGAAGAAGATGTCTGACTTTGTTCTGCTACATTAGTTCCGTGTGGCTTCTGCTTGGAATATGCACATCACTACGTTTCAAATGGATTTGTGCAATCGATCGATTTGTGCATCCAAATGCACAACATCCTGTCATTATGTTGCAAAATATGAGTACATAATAAACAATTATGCTTTCTTATGCTCATCAAGTTTGCATTGTGTTCTACAGCATATTCTTCAAAATTTGTTGAAACAAGTTTATGTTAAGTGAACTGTACAGGGAGTAGTGTATAAAAAGGTGTCAACAACGTTGTTTTTACAATAATTTTGAAAATCCTTAAAATATAAATGTTCCACAACATTCAAAATGTTTCAGGGATCTTCTTGAGTTAAATACACCAATGATGACTTAACAAGTTTTAAAAAATATGCGTTACGCTTAACGTTTTGTAATTTTATAACTTTACTTCCATCATACAATGGCCATTCTATTTGTCATCAAACGGGAGTTCGACATAAACAGATTCAAGATGTTTTATTCTAAATGATGGGCAGAACAAATAATCATTGCACTCCTAGTACCAAATAAAACATGTTGTTACACTGATGCAATATATTTTACTATTTTGTTGGCAATAATGTTATTATGCTCTTTATAGATGTACATTGTTCAAACTAAAAGTAAACTTTACGTAGATAGGAACGTACATAGCTACCTATGCTATTTTAATATTGTACACTACTTCATGTGATGTATAATATATTTATACTGCTTATGGAAATAGCAGTTGAATTTATGGTGCAAACAAAATGGTATTGAATGGTTCTCTGCTTCAATAAGTTTTTGTTATCTAAACGTTTCATTAAAACTAAACTTAACAATATATAGCCAGATGTATCTACTGAACAAGGAACATGATAGTACATAGGTGAGATTTCGTATGTTTTTATTCCAACAAAAACAATGTCAATAACTCAATTTGTCATCGACGGCTTCGTGCGTGGAGAGCTGGTGTTTTTTCTTTTAAATCAATCCGTCTGCCATGAGCTGTCGCTATATTCATTCTCCGTTTGTTCCATATAGTTTCCTTCTTTTCTCTGCTGAATCTGTGATATAAGCAGCAGCTGGACCACATTTCCTTTTGATAATTTTATCGGTCACGACTCATTCGCCTGGCGGTGGCTAATAAAAATGCACACATGTTGATGACATTTTCTTGCAACTATTAACTGGGCGTAGCTAATCGAAGTCTGACGGACAGTCCCGAATATTCAAGAGTATACCTTATACGGATTGTGAAGGTGGGCCTGGAAACAGCGTTTATTTTTCGATATATTGTTAGGGTCATTAGTGAGTAATAAAACATAATTCTAATGGAATAAAGGCATACAATTACATAAAATAATTATACTACCAGGACTATTTAATAATTGCGTACATTACAAAGAGATTAAAATTCTCAAAGAATCGCTTTACTGTAGGTTTATTTTTGTGTGACATGTTTCAATATAAGTTTAATGTTGAATAGTTGTTATAGTACAGTATTATCTGATAAAAGTGTATCCTTATTTAATTGGTTGTTTCGTAGTTGGCCTGAGAGCCAATAATCTTCTCTCCCAGAATCTGGGGCAAAGCACCCTACAGGTAAGATTGGCGGAGCTTTAATTTTCCAGGCGGATGTGAGGGGTGAAAACGTGCTGCCACCTCTCGGCGCCTGGGTAATCGAGGCAAACACACCAGGATTTGGCTCCGCGAGTCAGCGAGTCACATGGGGGGGGGGGGGGGGCACACCCAAATATGCGTCACCCACATATTCTGGTCCCAGTGTAATTTTTATAGATTAAACTACACTAGTTTAATAATTTTTGAAGAAAACTCTCCGGTAAATCGTGATTATTATTATTATTAATTATAATGTTTAATTTTTATAGCTGTTTTTCTCAATGTCATAAACAAACATTACATATATCTATATAATATTCAGTTCTGCCGTCACCAATTGAAGCAATGTGGAGTGTCCAAGGCAAATTGGTGTATTAATTAGATAATAATTATGGTAACTGACAACGATGAGATTATTTGCTAAATGTTTGTAATCCTCACACCAGGTAAATCGCCCACTTATGTTGCTGAATGCATTACTGCAGTGGTACATTGGTCGTCAACATCAATCGTTGAACATAAATTGTTGAAGCGACTTGTGTGAACACAGTGGACGGGTCGAACTCACAGGTAACTAACGACAAACAGGCATTCAATGCGTGTGCCCATCGTCACGCAGAAAACACAATTAATTTATAATATATCACTATAATTGATCACAATTTGAACCAGGTAAATTTTCCATTGGATTGACAATACTACAGGTACACTTTGGATACACACAACTAAAACTTCCGTCGGTGAGTGACCCCCCACGCGAACAAATTCACACATTGACAATAACAACACCTTTGCCCACATGCATACCTACAACCGTCAAACACGCCGCGGTCTTGTACTACCTACGAGTCAAACACTGTTTAATGTAATACTGTTGACGGACGCTCCTGTCCTTCACAAGGCATACATCGACGCAACACTTACGTAGAGTTGTCCATTGGTGAGAAATGAATCAATAAACTACTCCCGTTTGGACGCCTGCTTATACCAACGCACCCGTTCTACAAGTTGACCCGGATTTCTAGGTCGTCACGCATCGGTGCAGTAGTGGTTATGGTTCGATAGCTCTATCGCTGACAATTAACTGACTCGGTCATACCAACCTAGCGCCGTATCGTTCCCAGTAAACAGTAAATCCCCAGATTTTATCAACTACATATCCAGAGAACCACGCATATAACATGATTACTGTGTGCATACTATACATGTGTCCACCAAGTGCTAGAATGAATAATTATTATACTGGTAGGTTTTTAGAAAAGTTTACACAAGGTGCAACGTTTTGATTTTGATTGTATTCTGGCGAACACTCCTGTGGAGTGATAATACTTTTAATCTAAAGTGAAAACATGCACGTACACGAATACCACACCACACACACACACACACACACACACACACACACACACACACACACACACACACACACACACACACACACACACACACACACACACACACACACACACACACACACACACACACACACACACACACACACACACACACACACGCACGCACGCACGCACGCACGCACGCGCGCGCGCGCACGTACGCACGCACACATACATCAGTATTGATATCCACATCAATCAATAAAGTGTTTGAAAATCACTTGAACAACGTCACATAGGTATTTATAATTAAGGTAAAAAATTATTGGATGTGGACACCACATCAAAAAGAATCGTGAAACATCGTTGACAAAAAATTATTGTGCGGAATCACCAGAGGGCACCACTGAATAGACTACGTATCAGTGCTCTTGCTGCCGATTGATTCGCCTGCAATCAATGCAGCCACGCGTTTTGTGCGTTCTTTTTTATTGTGAGCAATGCTGTTCCCATAATTATTTTTACAGGCTTGAATAATCGATGATAATAATGATAGTGTCTGCTAGAACTCTTCCGCGGCCTTCGTTTTTTTCTATATTCTTTAAAGTCTTCCGTGAATGCCACTTTTATGAGGTTTTCGTTTGGCACATACGAACAGACATGTCCAAACCACCGGAGTTTTCTATGTTTGATAAAATATGAGATGGATTCAG
>OZ023213.1:55641033-55699682 GCA_963995525.1 Escarpia spicata | reverse complement strand
ACAATAAACCAGACAAACGATACAAATATACGGTTGGCCAAGTATTTCCTTGTTAGAAAGTATTGTATCACATGTACAAGTACAAACATCTATAAACATATGTTATGAGAAGTAAATAACAACGCTCACCCACAAAGAGAGTCGTGAACTCCGGCATAACTATCCATCGGGATAACGAACATTTACGCACCTCGATAGCAGGAGTATGCCGGTGGATGCAACAATTAACCCCGGCATTTCACATATAAATTGCGAGGCGTAGCTGCCTATTATGAACACACGAGGAAAATGCAGCCGATTCTGGGCAAAGTATGAGAAGAACGGCGTCACGTTGATGAACGAAACGTATACGGCTGTACGACGGTACTCGGTGGGCGTCGATTGGCGTCACGCTGAGCGAAAGTATACGGCAGTGCGACGGTACACAGTGGGCGTTGATAGGCGTCACGCGATGTGCGAACGTATGCAGTAGTCGACGGTACACGGAGGGCGTCGATAGGCGTCTCGTGAGGAACGAAACGTGTACGGATGTACGACGATATTCGGCGGCAGCCGATTGGCGTCACGCGGTAAGCAAACATATACGGCAATAAGACGGTTCACTGCGGGCGTCGATAGGCGTCACGCCATGAGCGAACGTATACGGCAATAAGACAGCTCATTGTGGGCGTCGATAGGCGTCACGTGATGAGCGAAACGTATACGGTTGTACGACTGTACACGATGGGCGTCGATAAGTGTCTCGTGAGGAACGAAATGTATACGGCCGTACGACGGTACTCGACAGGCATCGATTGGCGTCATGCGATGAGCGAACGTATCCGGCAGTACGACGCTACAGTGTGGGCGTCTACAGGCGTCACGTGGAGGACGTACGTAGCGAAGATCAATAGCGAAACGATAATCTGAATAATCGAGTAGTGGGGGAATGCGAACTGCGAAACTTAACCCTTGTCTTCACGGTATGTCGAGACGACTCGAATCTGCTGTATCGGCAGCAAAAATCAATCTTGTCGACGACTGAACCGGTGCTCTCGATTCAATCTTGTGGTGCCATGACAGTTGGCACTGGCAATTCTTCCAAGCGACCAAAAGCAACCTTCGTACAAGGTTATCTGCATTTAAACTATTGATGAATTTACAATTTCAAGACACGGGCGACAAAACACGTCGATATAAGTTCCATGTCAAAGGAGACAAGATAATACTGGCTCACAGCAATCCAACTACGATCGTCTGACAGTAAAATAAATAATTTAATATACTAACATGATTTAAAAAAACGCTTAGCTTTATATTATTATATGTAATAGTTTATATTGGTACGAAAATGCACATACACATATATCCCTGCAAAATAATGACCGCTTCATCGACGAAGGAGAGCATGCGAATTTACGCATCATTACTCATGGATTTTAAAGAGGAACGGGTTGTGGGACGTGTAAACTGACTTTACTGCTTATAGATAAGTTGTAATTTAATTACACTTATTTATTTAGAACAGGCATAGAAATGCTTTGTTTACCTACCTAACGGCAAATTTTGCTTTCGTTCAGGAATGTCTATTAATGAAGTACATCGAATAGAATCGACAATTTACATTGACGAGCGACTCAAACCAAATTGCATAAAACAAAGATGGCGATACGCAGTGCTCTATCTAGCCCATTTAGGCTATGCACAAAATCGGTCTTTCTGTTTGTTTTATAAATGATTAGGTTTCTGTCACCATAAATGTATGCTTAGATAATATATATTGAAAATATTGCATACAACGGCTGTGTTTCAGTTCCCCTTTAAGCAAAAAGAAGCCGTGTGATGTTATTTGACGCAGCATTTACAGTTGATGCAACATTTGTTATAATCATAACTCAGGACGTATACACACAATAAAGAGCAACCGGTAACAGCCTGGAAATACTTGGCGAATGGCGAACCATCCGAAATGGCTTCACGACCTAAATTTGGGTCGCGACCCACGGGACAAGAACTGCTGGATTTAATTAAGTATAAATAAACTTGCATTTTTTATACCATAAAAAACATATATTTCACAAACGATCGGTGTTTTTAGGGGTTAAGAACGGACTGCAACTGGTGTTGAACGTTGAACAGTACGAGTACACGAAAGGTCCACACAATGCAGTGGGACTGAAACTTCTTCTGCACCATCAAGATGACGTACCGCAAGTAGAGGACTTCGGCGATAACATCCCAGTAGGAATGGAAACATTTGTTGCAGTAAGCCTCTCTAACGTAAGTAACGCCTTGTTTACAAAATAACCCAATATCAACTTTGTAAAACACATTAACACACACACACACACACACACACACACACACACACACACACACACACACACACACACACACACACACACACACACACACACACACACACACACACACACACACACACACACACACACACACACACACACACACACACACACACACACACACACACACACACACACACACACACACACACACACACACACACACACACACACACACACACACACACACACACACACACACACACACACACACATATATATATATATATATATATATATATATATATACTCCAAACAGTAGTATTATATGTAATTTACGATGGACGCAGGAGCCACGTAGCCAGGGTCAAAAGGTCACAGGCTAAGTAGCGCCACCTGGCAGGTTGGTGTTGAAGAAAATAAGTAGGTTAATAAGCGCCCCTCGTGGAAGTAAGGTCATGTAGAAAACTAGTTCAATTAGCGCCATCATTTGATTAACCGATGAACAATATATCTAGGTCGATGACGCTTTGAAATAGGGCAATGATGTCATGGAATATGTCAATGCACATGCGCATTGGTATTTTTTCCCAACGGTGCAGCTTAAAATGTATACCGTTCTGTTTTCAATTATAAAAATTGTTCGGTGATGTCATGAAATATACCATTACGCATGCGTATTAATGCCTGTTTCCGACGGTGGCAAGATGGTGAACTATCTGGTCACTTGATCAAACATCACATATGTTGTAGCGCCTGATGCCTGAGTTAATGGTGAAAAACGAAAACAGACAATCAGCGCCACCTTTTTATTTAACGATGAATTATTAAAACAGGTAAATGATGTTATGAAATAGGTAATTGTGCAAGGGCAATTATGTTTTTCTTACTGTAAGTCACACATTCGTACCCTAATGAGTTATTAAAATAAGCAGATAATATCATGAAATGTTATTTTCTGATCCATCCTGTGGCATGGATGTGTTATTACCATTGGCTTTCACAAATCACATGACGTTAAAAGCATCATTACCGTTATTTGCATTCATGTTTCCTACCTTAGTACATCAGCGTGGTAACAGAGTAACATTTTAGAGTTTCAATGTGTTGTGGGGGTAAAGTTCTCTATGTTCGTACTCGCCATCTATCGCGGTGTACTTTTCTAACATTTTCATACTTTAATGCGTCATCGCGGTAACTTCTTAACATTTTACCGTTTCAGCGTGGTGGCGGGATAAAATTAAAATGTTTAGTGCATCAGCGTGGTAACATCACATTTTACCATTGCGTGGTAACGTCACAATATTTCAGCGTTACACTACGGTAGTTTTGTAACATTTTGATATTTTAATGCGTGGGTATGGTAACTTCGTGACTTTTTAGCGTTTCGTCACGTTATAGTTGCATCATGTTATTACATGAGCGTGTTAACTTTACCGTTTCATTTGACCGTTTCAGTACTTGTCATCCTTTTACACATGGGTGTCGTTACTTCGTGACATTTTAATGAATCATCGTGGAAACTTCATAACATTTTAGCCTTTCAGTGTGTTAGCGTGGAACATTTTCAAATGTTTGAATGTCAGCGTGACAACATCACAATAATTTAGCGTTTCTGCGAGGCATACTTATAAAATGTTCATAATTTAGTGCAACAGCTTAGTAATATCATAACATTCTAGCGCTTCAGCGCGGAGACTTTGTGATATTTTCTTACTTTAATGTTTCAACGCGGTAACTTCTTAACATGTCTCATGACCGCCCCACTGGAAGTGTACCCCGAACAGACGGCTGCCTCTTTGAATGAAGGTCTGTTACGTGATTTTCCTTAGATGGTTTGATCATAATCATTTTTCGATTGAAGCATTTTTGAAATTTAGTTATTCGAACTGGTTGCCCACAAACTGACACATAGAGTCACTAGTTGGCGCTTTTTGGTATGTCAATAAGTCAAGTTAAGATATGAATGATGGGTAGGTCTTTAAAACGTATGCAAGAGGGCTCCAAAGTCAGCAAGTTCAAACATAAGACAAATATCAAGAAAAATCTAACGTTCAACAGATATGAAACATGAAACAACATACATACAAGACTCAAAGAAGCAAAGCGTTCAAAATACAAACATGTAGGCAATCAAATGGTCAGCATATATATATATATATAAGACAAAACAATAGGTTAAACATTTACACATTAAACCTTATATCTTATATATTATACCTTTAAATGTATACCCTAAATTATGTATCAGTACGCTATCAATTATGTATCAGATATGATACATTATACCTTACACTTATATCTTACACGATATACTATAAAAATGTTACTAATCTACCACGCTGAAACGCTAAAATGTTGTGATGTTACCACGATGATGTACTAAAATATAACAATGTTATTAAGCAACATTTCTAAATCGCTAAAATGTTGTGATTTTACCGCGTTGACGCAGTTAAGTATGAAAATGTTACAAGGCTACCGCGCCGATACGCTAAAATGTTGTGATGTAACCACGATGATGCACTAAAATATGAAGATGTTACCCCACTAACACCCAGAAACACTAAAACATTAAGAACTTATAGCGCTGAAGCATTAAGATATGAGAATGGTACAAGACTACAGCGCTGAAAATCTAAACTGGTATGAAGTTTCCACCATGTTGCACTAAAATATCACAATTTTATCCCGCTAAGATGCAGAAACCCTAAAACGTTACGAAGTTACCTAGGTGATGCACTAAGATTTCACGGTTACGACACATATGCGTTAATGTATTACAATGTTACAAGTTTACTGTGTAGAAACGCTAAACTGTTACGAATTTACCACGTCGACGCATTCAAATAGGGATATGATAAAAAGCTGAAACGCTGAAAGGCAACAATGTTATGAAGTTATGACGCTGAAGAGCTAAAATAGGGAACTTTAGCCCGCCAACACGTTGAAACTATAAAATGGTACGCTATTACGACGCTAATAATAATAATAATGACAAACTTATATAGCGACTAAATCCCCAGGAATCTGAACTCAGAGGCACAACTTACAAGAATCATTGGGCAAAATAGTTAGCAGGGACAAGAAGAATCGTCATTAGAGCAAGGGACCGCCGAAGGCTGGGGTAGGTATGCAATTTCAAATAAATAAGTTTGTATTTACACAATAAACATTATCTTAGATCTTATACCTTACAATGTATACCTTAAACATTGTACGCTATAACTTATGTATTTGACATGATATCTTATACCTTAAACTTACATCTTACACACTATGCTATGAACATGTTACAAACTGAAACGCCAACATATTATGATGTTACCGCGTTGACGCAGTAAAGTATGAAAATGTTACAAGGCTACCACGCTGACACCCTAAAATGTTGTGGTAACCACGATGATGCACTAAACATGAACATTTTACCCGCTAACACGCTAAGTTAAGAAATTACCTCGGTGATGTATTAAACCGCGTTGACGCATTAATGTATGAAAATGTTACAAAGCTACCTAGCTAAAACTCTAAAATGTTAATAAATTACCTCGGTTTTGCACTAAATTATTAAAACACTTCCACTCTACCGTGCTCAAACGCTAAAATGTTACGATGTTACTGCGTTGACGCATTAAATTATGAAAATGTTACAAGGCTACCACGCTAAAACGCTAAAATGTTATGATGTTACGCGTTGACGCATTAAATTATGAAAATGTTACAAGACTACCAAGCTAAAACGCTAAAATGTTATGATGTTACGCGTTGACGCATTAAATTATGAAAATGTTACAAGGCTACGGCGCTAAAACGCTAAAATGTTATAATGTTACGCGTTGACGCATTAAATTATGAAAATATTACAAGACTACGGCGCTAAAACGCTAAAATGTTATGATGTTACGCGTTGACGCATTAAATTATGAAAATATTACAAGGCTAAGGCGCTAAAACGATAAAATGTTATAATGTTACGCGTTGACGCATTAAATTATGAAAATATTACAAGGCTACGGCGCTAAAAAGCTAAAATGTTATTATGTTACGCGTTGACGCATTACATTATTAAAATGTTACAAGGTTACCACCTTAAAACGCTACAATGGTATAAGGTTACCACGCTGATGCACACAAATATGAACATTTCCCCCCGGTAATGCGCTGAAACGATAAAATTTTGAGAAGTTACTGCGTTGACGCCTTAATGTATTAACATGTTACAATGCTATGGCGCCGTAGCGTTAAAATGGTACCAGGATGATGCACAAAATATGAAAATGTTACCCCGCTAACACGCAGAAACGCTAAAATATTAAGAACTTACAGCGTTAAAGCATTAAGGTAATCAAATGGTACAAGGCTACCGTGCTGAAAGACTAAAATGTTATGAAGTTTCCACGGTGATGCACTAAAATATCACAATGTTATCCCGATAACACCCTGAAACGTTAAGAAGTTACCGCGGTGATGCAATAAGTTTTCACGACGTTACGATACACACGTATTAAATTATGACACTTTTATAAATCTACCATATAGAAACGCTAAAATGTTACGAAGTTACCACGTTGACACATTAAAATAGAAATATGATACAAGGCTAATACGCTGAAAGGCACAACAATTATGAAGTTATGACGCTGAAGTGCTAAACTAATTTTTACCCGCTAACAGGTTGAAACTCTAAAATGGTACACTGTTACCACGCTAATAATAATAATAATGACAAACTTTTATAGCGCCTAAATCCAAAGGAATTTGAGCTCAGAGGCACAACATACAAGAATTGGGCAATTGGGCAAATTAGTTAACTGGGACATGCAAGAGTCGTCATTAGAACAAGGGACCGCCGAAGGTTAGGGTGCGAATGCAATTTCAAATAAATAAACCTTCAGTTTTTTAGGAAAGGTATTTAACAAGATTGCCACCTAGAGAATTAACTCTAGGTAGCAGGTGGACAAGGAAGCCCTTGGTTTATCGAGAGTCCGACCTTTGTATCTATGTGTATCCCGCCCGTCTGAGGTATGTGTCGATTTTATTTTTAAACATATTCACGCTACTAGCACCCACACAATCAGCAGGTAATCTGTTCCATTAATTTACAGTCCTTTGTGAAAATGAAAACTTTCTTATATCCAATCTACTCTGCTCCTTTGCTAATGCAAGATCATGTCCTCTAGTCCTTCTATCTTTCTTAACTGAGAAAAACATATTTCTATCAATATTTTCATAACCCTTCAATATTTTAAACACTTCTATCTGATCTCCTCTCAATCTCCTGGTCTCTAGTGTTGTTAAACCGCATTTTTTAGGCGTATTTCATAACTAAGATCCCTCAGATTTGGTATCATTTTAGTTGCTCTCCTCTGCACTCTTTCTAGCATATCTATGTCCTTCCTGCGATATGGCCTCCACGCTTGAATACAATATTCTAAATGAGGCCTAACTATTGTTTTGTACAGCGGTATTATTAGCTCTTTTTCCTTATACGTTATGTTTCGCCTAATTAATCCAAGGATTTGATTTCCCTTTGAAGCTGCAATTCCGCACTGCTCTGAAATCTTCATATCAGCACTAACGGTTAACCCTAAGTCCTTTTCTTTTATAGTAGTACTTAGTACAGTACCCCCCATTGTATATTCTACCTCTTCGTTCCCATGTCCTATGTGGAGGCATTTACATTTCCCAAAATTGAACATCATTTGCCACTTTTCAGACCATTTGATCAACCTGTCAAGATCATCTTGTAAATGCTGTCTATCTCCATCACTTTTAATCCTTCTAAACACTTTTGTATCATCCGCAAATTTCAACACCTTGCTTGTTATTTCATCATCCAAATCGTTTATGTATATTTAGAATAATATAGGACCTAATACTGATCCCTGTGGTACCCCACTCAATACCGATTTCCAGTTTGAAGCCTCCCCATCAACTACTACACGTTGTCTTCTGTCAATCAGCC
Organism: Escarpia spicata; assembly: GCA_963995525.1. Classification (NCBI taxonomy): domain Eukaryota; kingdom Metazoa; phylum Annelida; class Polychaeta; order Sabellida; family Siboglinidae; genus Escarpia; species Escarpia spicata. Next base: position 55,691,435 of record OZ023213.1, on the reverse strand, counting down.
ATTGTTCTATCCAGTTTATTATACCATTTCCTATGCCATGGGCCTTTAGTTTAAGCAGTAATCTTTGATGTGGTACTTTGTCAAAAGCTTTTTGAAAATCTAAGTAGACGATATCTACTGGTGATCCCTCATCTACCCACTTAGTGATGTCTTCCAAAAATCATAACATATTTGTTAAGCATGACCTCGCTTTAAAAAACCATGTAGAGATGGGTTTATCAAGTTTTGTTTAACAAGAAAAGCCACCATGTGATCTTTAATTAGCCTTTCTAATAATTTACAAATCACTGATGTTAAACTCACTGGTCTATAGTTCTCTGATTTGTTTCTCGAACCTTTTTTGAATAACGGTATAATGTTTGCTTCTTTCCATTCTAAAGGAACCACTCCCTCTTCTAATGACAAGTTGAAAACTGTTGCTAATTTGTTCTACAATTTCCAATAGTAGTTTGGGTGGAATACCATCCACTCCAGGTGATTTATTCTCCTTCATAGCCCTTATTTTCTTAGCTACCATTTCCGGGGTTACAATTAATTGTCCTAAATAGTCTGAATCTGCCGCCTTGAACTTAGCCTCTGGTATTGGCAGTGAACTAATATCTTCCCTGGTAAACACGGAACTAAAGTACTTCAGGTACTTCAGGTCTTCTGCCATTATGAATCCCTCTGATATTATATTTCCAGCACTATCTTCTAGAGGACCGACCTTATCTTGAACTTTCTGTTTGCTTCGAACATACGCATAAAAACTCTTGCTGTCATGTTTTATATTACTAGCTAATTGTTGTTCATAGCTTCTCTTTGAATTTCTAATTTCAGCTGTAGCTTGGTTAAGTGCTTCTTTATAATTGTTGTAGTCTTCATCATTTCCAGTACATCTATATGACTTCCACATCATTTGTTTATACTTAATTTTTCTAATGGCTTCTTTCGATAAGTGTTTCTTTTTGGACCGTTTTCCTTGTTTTTTGAAGGGTACAAATTTATCGATTATGCACTTAATTTCACTCTTTAATATATTCCAGCATTCTGTTGCCGTCTTATTTTTCAGTGTCTTATTCCAGTCTATCTTTGCTAAATATTTCCTCATGTCTTTATACCTTCCTTTGTGGAAATTTCTCCTATACTGCTTTTTGCTATTCCTTTCTGATTTTACTTTGATGGTAAAATGTATCTGGTTGTGATCGCTATTCCCCAGTGGCTCACATATCTTGACATTGTCAACTAATTCATTCTGTGAGGACAAAACTATGTCTAACACATTCTCACCCCTGGTTGGTTCTAACACATGTTGAGAAAGGAATGTATCTTGAACTAAAACTAAAAACTTGTGGTCCTCTGTCCCCATACTCTGTAGAGATTTCCATTGTATATGCCCATGGTTAAAATCCCCCATAATAACACAGTCCCGTTTGCTAACTTCCCTTATAGCGTTTTGTATTTTTTCATTCTCTTCTATGCTTATGTTTGGACTTCGATAAACTAACACAACTGTTAACGTTGAGTTTCCTGTAACTACGTTACACCAAACAGCTTCTTCGCAATCTGCTTCTCTTTCTAATTTTATTTCATAAGCCTGAACAGATTCTTTAATATATAAAATAACTCCACCTCCCTTTCTTCCTATTCTATCTTTTCTAAACATTACCTATCCTGTCAGTTCCAATTCAGCATCTGATATATCGGTGGTGGTCCAGGATTCGGTTATACCTATTATATGAGGGTCAATATCTTCTACCATAATGTTTAGTTCATTTCTTTTGTTTACTATACTCCTTGCATTTAAACAAACACATTTATATCCAGCTTCAGAAGAGTTTTCCAGACTGTTATGTGTTGATTTATTTGTGCTGTCTTTATCTATGCCTCCATTTTCAGGCTTTTCTGTGAGTCCCCCCTGCGAATCTAGTTTAAACAGATGCAACCTGTCCCACTGTCAACAGATTGCAGCAGATTCTCTGAGAAAACTGCTGCCCCCTTTCCACTAAGATGGAGGCCATCTCTCATGTACATATCTTCCCTCCCAACAAAGTATCCCCATAAATATGTGAATCCCACCCCCTCTTCTTCACACATCTGCTCAGCTAGTGCATTGATCGCCATCCTCTTGCAGTTTCTATACGTTGCCCCCCTTCCTCCCATTACTGGCAAAATTCCTGACAAAATAACCTGTTCGACTCTCGTCTTCTTTAGCTTCCTCACTAACTGCATTATTTGTTCCTACACGTACCAGTATAGACACCCCCTTGCCATGTCCCAATACCTTCTCTACCCTGTCAGTTACATGTTCAATCCTAGCCCCCGGTAAACAAACAACGATGTCCTTCCCCTCGCTCAGTGTCTTGTCCGTCTTTCTCATAATGGAGTCACCCATAAACACCCTCTCTTTCCTCATTGCCCCCTCAATCACTGCCTTAGAATAGTTCCTTCTTCGGTTTGCATCTGTCTGGTTGTTGTCTTTCCCCCCTGCCGTCTTCTCTCCTGTCACATTCTCTTCCGTATGTATTGTCTCAGATGATTTGAAAGCGATAGGCAGTTGATTCCAGATTTTGGGTGCAGCTACAGGAAATGCTCGTTTGCCGATATTGAGCTTGGTTTCCGTGCATTAAAATAAGAAACATCAAGAGAAATAACGGTAATAATGCGTTCAGTTTGATGTGATTTGTATAACTCAATGAACACAACACGAGCATGACGCCACAAGCATCAGACAATCACAATGCATGACGTCATCGACCTATATTAATAACTCATCACATTAGGGTAGCCACTATTTCATGACATCATTGACCTATTTTAATAAATCATCGTTTAATAAAAAGATGGCGCTGATTAATCTGTTTTCGTAATTCATAATTTATTCAAAAACAGTCGCTATGACATATGTGACGGCATAATCACGTGACCAGATATATTACCCTTTTAATATAACGTTCGGGTAGCAAATTTCTGCATAACCGTAATACAAAAAAATATCATTATGCATGCGCTATGACCTTTTTCGTGACATCAATTGACCTATTTTAATAATTCGTCGTTTAATAAAATGGTGGCGCTGATTGACCTGTTTTCATAGTTCACCTTTTACTCAACATTAGGCGCTAATGACGTGACCTGATAGTTCATCATCTTGCCGACGTTGGAAACCGGCATCAATATGTATACGTAATGTTATATTTCATGACGTCAGTGACCTATTTTTATAATTCAAAACATTACGGTAATGAATTTAAGCAGTACCAATGCGCATTGGCGATGACCTGTTCTATGACATCATTGACCTACTCCAGATGGCGGTACTTGACAACTGACATTTCGACCATTGTTCTTCCTCCGGAATTTACGTCATTCCTCTTTATTCATGGCTCCGTGGCTCCGGCGTCCATCGTAAACTACATACATTACTACTCCTAACGACAACATAAGCAGACCAAATAGGCATACTGCGCCGCTTTAGGCAGACCATTTTCTTAGACACACGGAATCCCGTCTGTCTAATGTTCTGACCCCAGTTGGCGAGAATAATACGTTTTAGATTAAAAAAATTCGAACTGGTAGTATTTGTAATACAATACAAATCGAAATATAATAATATGTAGAAGTATTTGCACCAACAAATAAATGAGTTGTGATTTTGAGAGCATTATTTTCGATTGTTGTATATCCTATCTGTCATAATTGAGCCGTTTGTCTATGCTGCTTTTATATAATATATATATATATATATATATATATATATGTATATATATATATATTTATATATTTGTGTGTGAGTGTGTGTGTGTGTGTGTGTGTGTGTGTGTGTGTGTGTGTATATGTGTATTATACATGTATGATTTGCGAACATTGTATATGATGTATAGGCATTTAAAAAAAGAAAGCTGTATACTGTTGGATAAGTAGAATATAAGTAAAGTATTTTGGCTTGCACTTTCTGTTTACTGTATGATAATCACACTGAGTTAATATATATGTATACTGAACTGTTTCAACGCCGTTAAGAAAATACTGTTGGTAAAAGAGTACCCCTTGAGTTAACTCATCTTCTCTACATTTCTTGCAGCAGTGTTTCAGGAACATAGCTGAGCCTCGCCAACAAAATTATTAGCAAATGATAAATGACAAAGACATGACATGATTAATATCGCAAATATGCAGTCTTATTTCAAATGTGTAGGAGTCTAACCTGCCCCTTCCATACGGTGAGTGTGTGAAAGATCGAAAGCTGCGCTACTTCAATCATTACACGCAGGCGACCTGCTACAGAGAATGCATAACTGACTTCGTTGTCAAGACGTGTGGCTGTAGAGATTACTATATGCCGCCTTTCGACACAGGTTAGCACCGTTCATTTTCCTTTCCTGTGCTATGCATATACCGCCAAAATCATCATATTACAAAAGTCTCCCTAATACTGTATTATTAAACGTAGCATTTAAATAAAAACTTTCATTTTTTATATCCAAAATGTATTTTATATGTTAAAGGCTTTCGTCTAATGTATCAGGTTGACTTTATCAGTACCGGTGAAGCTGACTGACGTCATCATACACGTGAGGCATTTCGTAATTGCCCTCGTCTCTGTTGATGGGTCTTCTGGTCTTCCTGATCCAGATGGATTCCTTGATGTGCCGGATTCTTCGTTTGGGTTCGTTGTCTACTATTTTCGGTTGACGCATGGTCTGTAAGGGCGGATTTTCAATCTTTTTTTCCCCGCTTCTCGTGTATTTCTCTTTTTTGTTTTGTGAACGTTCTTTCTGTGTTCCTCCAGTCGTGTTTTAGTAGTCTTCCTGTCTCCCCAAAGTAATCCGCATCACAGTTCGTGCATGGTATTTGGTGCACCAGTTCGCCCTTTTCTACTAGATCTACTTGATCTTCGGTTGAACCAGCAGGCGCCTGAAGGTGGTGCGGGGACGCATGGCTGTTACTACTCTATACTATTACTATACCTGCATTATTCGATTTACTCACCCTGATACCCCTCCACGTCCGGGATGATTACTTGGCACTTGTAGTTTATGTCCTTTGTCTTTTTGTTGGTCTTGTTTCCTTGCTGCTATCCGTCACCTTTTTTCAAGGCCCAGGACGGATAGTCACATACTCTTAGAGCTCCTCTCTTCCTTCTTGCCCCTCTCCTCTGAAGTTATCGTCTCACACATGTTCGTATGGGTTCTGGTAACTCATAACATAATATTTGGGGTTGAGGGACGCAAAGTTCAGGTATTGGTCAGTGTGCGTCTTGTTGTACTCTGTGGACTTCACACTGCCATCTTCTTAATGGTTCACTTCGCACCCAAGAAGGGCATGCTGTTGATCTTTCGAACTGCCTCACGTGTACGATGACGACATTCAGCGTCAGCGGTACTGATGAAGTCAACGTGATACGTTAGACGAAAGCCTTTACCAGGTAAAATACTTTTTGGATATGCAAAATGAAAGTTTTTGATTTGAAAAAATAAATCCTGAAGAATGTTCAGTGATAATAAAAGTAGCATTGTTTCAGTGAAATTTAACGCGGTGCTACACATATAATACTTAGATTATTGTTGTGATAATTCATATAAAATACATTCATATATATATATATATATATATGCAAGTTGTTGTGATATTTCAGTGGTAATATTAAAACATAAAAACACATCAATCGTATAAAACACAACGTTACATGTCAGACGTCTAACGTTTAAGATGTACTACTTGTTTTTGTTATAATTAACAGGGTGATTATGTCATGAGTATTCTTTGAACATGTCGATGTTATCACGGACAGGATGCATCTGAAAATAATGCTTCTTATCGCACGTCATGACTTCAAACAACTGTATCCTGATAGAGTAACTCTAATTTGTGTATATATTGTTGGTGTATTCCATTGGTTACAAAATGTACGACATAAAAGACAGCAACAGTTGAAGTAGGTGGATTTTCATATCAAGCACACACACACACACACACACACACACACACACACACACACACACACACACACACACACACACACACACACACACACACACACACACACACACACACACACACACACACACACACACACACACACACACACACACACACACACACACACACACACACACACACACACACACACACACACACACACACACAGACACACACACACATACACACACACACACACACACACACACACACACACACACACACACACACACACACACACACACACACACACACACATACACACACATACACTGACACAAACACACACACACACACACACTCTCACACACAGCCACACATGTATGATGATATATATATATATATATATATATATATGTATATATACACAATTATCATCACCTTGAGCAACCTTGGTTGGGCGAAGGCCTCAGCATGTCGTTTCCATATCTGCCTGGCTTGCGCTATCCTCTGCCAGATGGTGCCTTTCCAATACTCCTCTAGTTCGTGTCTCCGCCGGTCTTCCTCTAGATCGTTTCACTTACTAAGATATCCCGTTAGAGATACGCGATGTCCTTCGGTTATCTCGTAATCTACTTATGTGACGTATCTTCTGAGTTGTTATATCACGTCTTCGACCCTTATCTTCTCTATTACCTAGAAGTTTGTTTTAATCTCTCCATGTATGTTGTTCAGTGTCCATGTTTCCGCGCCGTTTGTCATCGCTGGAATTTTGCATGAGTTTTAGACTTGTCAGTTTAAGCAGGTTCAAAAGTTACCCTTGAAGATGTCGCGGTGTTTGGCGAATGCTGTCTAGCCGGTCGAGATTCTTCTTTGAATCGCTTTGTCTTTGGTTTTGTGTCTAATCCTGAATCGCTGTCCCATGTAGACGTCGCTTTCAACGTTCTCTATCAACGGTGTTTTGGTATATAATAGTGTGTCGTTTTCTAGCGTCACTTTTGCCTTCGAAATATTCATATTTTGACCTTGTTTTTCTCTTTCGTCAGCTATTTTGGTATTTCTTGCGGTGTAATAGCGCATATTATGATTATAGTGTTAGCGAAGCGAAGATGACTGAGATATTGTCGTCTATCCTCAGGCCTGTGGTTTTCCATGTCAGTCTTCGGATTATGCTTTCGAGTATTGCCGTAAACAGCTTGGGCGATATGTTGTCACACTGTCGTACTCCTCCTGTGATGTAGATCTTATTGCTTTCTTTGTGTAAGTGGACTGTCATCGAGCTGTTTGTCTACATTTATTTAAGGAGGTAGATGTACACGTCTTCTACCCGTTGTTCTTGAAGCGTGTTCGATATTGCTTGAATTTCCACCGAGTCCAAAGTCTCCTGGCAGTGGACGACTGCGAATCAGAGCGATATGTTATATCCCTGATACTTCTCATTCAGTTGGTATACGACGTGGATGTTGTCTGTCGTTGAGTACCTCCTTGTGATTCCTGCTTGCTCTCGTCGTTGGTCTTGGTTGATTGTCTTCTCTAGCCTATTCGTAAGTATTTTTGTGAGTCATTTGTAGATGTTTGATAACAGACATATCGGTCTGTAATTCTTCAGAAACATGATATTCACGATTACGTTCTTACTAGATGTCGCCCAATCTACCAAGTTTTCGCCTTTTTGGTTTAACATTTCTAGGCCAAATCTGCCTGTTACTGTTTCGGTTAAGTTTGTTAATTCGTTTCCCTGTTTGTGCATTATAGTCTCCCATCACTATCATGTTGGTTTGGTTTGACTAAAGTTTGTAGAAGTTGTTTATATCTTCTTCTGAATATGATGTTTTGGAGCATATACTTGTACTCTCTTCCGTTTGTAGCGTATATTGTCTATCGATTTCTAGTTTATGAGAAAGCGTACTACTGCTTCGCCGTTGTTCGCACTGGAATGGGACAGCAGGTGGCCTTTTTGTAAGGCAGTGAAGCATCCATCTCTTCTTTAACTTCTCCGAATCCCGATCACACCCCATGCTAATCAGGTTTCCCAAAGTTCCTCCTCCAGTTCTTGTATCTGTTCATCTATTGGTAGTGTTCTTACGTCATATGTTGTTATCTTCAGTCAATTAATCGTTTTTGTGCGGCTCATCTTGACCCAAATATTCTTAGCACCCCCTGCACTACATGACCAGAAACGCCTTCGCGGTCATAGACTATTTCGATGAAGGTGGGGACCGGGGTCTTGGCTTTATTGTACTTTGCATGGTGGCGTTGTTGACCTACCCTTCCACGCTGGCTGGTGCGGGTTGGAAAGGGTAGGCCACGTAGGGTGAACGTAATTACATTGCCTAAGTTTCGACACGGCGGCCGTTCTTCCGATCGAGAGTTCGACACTATACACACACACACACACACACACACACACACACACACACACACACACACACACACACACACACACACACACACACACACACACACACACACACACACACACACACACACACACACACACACATATATATATATATGTGTGTGTGTGTGTGTGTGTGTTTGTTTGTGTGTGTACATATACATATGTATATATATATACATATATATATATATATATACATATATATATATATATATATATATATACATACATATATATATATGTAGTATCCTAAAGTAATAACTGCTGAGATCATTCAGAACAAAGCCTCCTTCATCATGCGCAGTGCTCAACAAAACAGTGTGGGGAACGAGGCCTTGGCTTTATTGTACTTTGCGTGGTGTTGTTGTTGACCTATCCTTCCACGCCGGCTGGTGCGGGTTGGAAAGGGTAGGCCACGTAGGGTGAACGTAATTACATTGCCTAAGTTTCGACACGATGGCCGTTCTTCCGATCGAGAGTTCAACACTATATATATATGCATATATATATATATATATATATGTGTGTGTGTGTGTGTGTGTGTGTGTGTGTGTGTACAGTCTGTATTTATATATATATATATATATATATGTATATATATATGTGAGTGTGTGTGTATGTGTGAGTGTGTGTGTGTTTGTGTGTACATATATATATATATATATATATATATATATATATATATATATATATATATATGTATGCATATATATATATATATACATACATATATATATATATATAAATATATATAAATATATATGTAGTATCCTAAAGTAATAACTGCTGAGATCATTCAGAACAAAACCGCCTTCATCATGCGCAGTGCTCAACGACACAGTGTGTATATATTTATGAAGGAGTTTTTGTTGCTCTACTGGTTACAGATGAGCCGCCCGTGTGTAACATCTCCCGATATGTTAGCTGTCTGCAGCCAGCGATTGGTGAGTGTATATATAGAAATCAGATGGTCACCTACGCAGTAGACATGTATAATACCCTGGATTAACCGCTCCTCTGCTGCAGCGCCATATGTGTGATTGCGCGCGCTTTTTCGCCGAATACGTCCGTTTTATTATTAGCAGTAGCAACAATGGGTAACTATTGTTGACATATTGCCTAACCTAGCCTAGGACTAGGCGCTTGCCTTGCCCTTGTTAGCCTTAGCAGTCCGAATATGCAATTACCAAACGTTTCATTATACATAATTTTGTGCTGGGTTGGATTATTTATCAGTTACCGTCCAAAGTGATCGCTGCACAACATTTTAAAATAACATTCTGAAGAATTCATCCACGGCATAGTCTTTGATATGTTCTTATTTCACTGTCACTGATTACAGCTTGTCATTCGTCATCGAAACTTGGTCTCGGCCGCGTCGTGACAGCCCGGCCGATTTGTGTGTACTTCTGTACAGTCAATATCCGAAGTTTTTACACATCGTGTTCCCATCTTGTTCCTTGTTCTTCACATTGCACGATAACTGTGAAATATTTGAGCGTTATTCTTCATTTAGCATGGCTCACAAGTTAATTACTATGTATCCACGTGTATTTGGTGCCCCTGCGGTGAAATAGCGCGCCCAATGAGACATGTAGCGCCGAAGCTGGGGAGCGGTTAATCCAGGGTATTCCACATATCTATGCCTACGCGGACAGTTTTTCGAGCGTGTAATAGATAACAATCGTATAACCCGACACCGAACATCAGAACTAGTGTCATAAAGCATTAGTTCATTGAGTTACTTTATATTTGATGTAGTTTATATACACGGGGTAATGCGAGTAGTAACTATCATGTTTCTCATTCCATGCTATATGAACTATGTTGTAATCATTGACATTGCAGTCCATGCTATTTTATGTCAGTGGCAAATGTCTCATTGTTATTATTGAACCACCCTCTAGTGACCATTGACCAGACTCTGACCAATTACTTTTACAGTGTTTGCCATCTTGTTTGTGGAAGTGACCACATGTGTTTCTCAGTTGTTCTGCCAGTATTAAATGTTTCTTTAATTATACTCACTGTTTGATGATATTCATACTAGTATATACTATAAGTACACAAGAGTTGGTGTCAGCAGATGGGATTGTTTTCATCTACCTACAAACTCTGTCGACATGATTCAGTGAGTACATGCCTGAACTGGCTCTGAGTGTCTGAGTACTGACTATCATTCAAGCATGGCACGACAGTTTGACCGGTTCGACCCAGAGAGAGAGAGAGAGCGATGATCGTCCTACTTGATGCGTGCGGAGTTCTACTTCGACTCAAACAACTTCACAGCAGACCCAAAGAAAAAGGCTGCTCTGTGTTCAACCATGTCACCATAAATAGTTGCACTTCTTTGGCGTCGTCAAATGTGGCGATCCGATGCGCTTCCAGATATCCGGGCCAAAGAGCGATACAGCAGCTCCAGTATCCACTTCGAAGTGTAGGTCGACGTTTGAGATTTGTCGTAAATTCAGCGGTTTATCGACGCGTGTGAATGAAGGCTCTCTTGCCTTTCATCTGTTAGGTTGACTGTTAGCCCGGCACTTTTCTCAGTGATGACGCTACAGCGACTGCAAAGATGGGCACTAATAATGATGGGCTACGATTACCACATCGTCTACAGACAGTCTGCTGATCACGCCAACGTAGATGCTCTGTCTCGCCTGCCCATTGGTCCCGATCCGAGTTTCGACGAAGAGGAGAGCATAGCCGAAATCGACAATGAAGTGAACTTGCTCGACATTCAGGTCATTCTCAATTTGCCGCTCTCTGCGAAAACCGTCGCCGACTAAACCAGAAAGGACCCCATTCTGGCTAGACTTCGTTGCAAATGGGTGGCCATCCACGTGGCCGCATAATCAGGATAAGGACAAAGTTCGTACTTACATGAACGCCGAGATGGAGATCACATCGAAGGACGTTGTCCTTCTACGCGACTCCAGAGTCATCATTCCGAATACACTTCGCGCTAGGGTCCTCAACATGATGCACTTGAAGCAGATTGGAATAGTGCGCACGAAGTCGCTTACACACATGCATATGTGGTGGCCTAATATCGAGGTCGACATTGCCGCCCACTGCAAGGATTGCACAGCTTGTGCCGAAACAGGCCCAAATCAACCTGCAAATCTGTCTGCATGGCAGAGCATTCATATTGATTTTGCCCGTCCGTTCCTAGATGACATGTGGTTGGTCGTGATGGATGCCCACTCGAAATGATCGCACGTTCTTAAATTAAACAAGTATCCGACATCTGAGACTACTACGTCCGGGCTCGATGACTTGTTTGCTATCTGGGGCCTGCCTGAGATAATTGTATCCGACAATGGCCCGCAGTTCGCCTCAAAGACTTTCGCTGACTGGTGCAATGCACACTTGATCGCATATCTGACTTCTGCGCCTTTTCACCCACCATCGAACGGTGAAGCTGAACGGTTGGTTTGTATTTTCAAACAGGCCATGGAACGAGCTGTCAGAGAGGAGAGGAAGTAGAAACATCTGGCATTGCGAGAGTTCCTCTAGCTATACCATGTCACTCCAAATTTCACGACAGGTCGTACTCCAGCGGAACAGATGCTCGAACACCAGCTGCCGTCTTCTCTCTCCGTTCTTCCACTACATGTGCACAAAGCGAAAACACAGAGGAAATCAACATTGCCAGACATGCCGAAATTCTCAATCGGTGCATATGTCCATTATAGAGATTTCACAAAAATCACCCAAAATAGGTGGCTGGAAAAGTAACTGGTCGTGTCGGAAAGAAAATTTTCATTGTCCAAGGACCTGATGGACATTGCCGTCGACACGAAGACCAGCTGAAGTCGCGCTCCGTTCCAACAACGAACCGCCGGCGCAATCTGAACCGTTCTGCTGCACTCGCGACTGAACGTCCTACAAAGACGGATCAGCAGCAATACGACAACGGTGTTCCCGACTTACCCGTTCCTGAAATTGACGAACACCAGCCTGACGAAGCCATAAACGATGAACCGCCTGTCCCTTTTGATCAGCCCGTGGTACCTCGTCGTTCGACCCACGTTACTTTTGGTATTCCGCCGAATAGGCTCATTGAGGAATAAGCAAAGCATAATCTGGAAGGGAGGACTGTCATGTTTCTCATTCTACGCTATATGAACTATGTTGTATTCACTGACATTGCAGTCCGCACTATAGTATGTCACTGGCACATATATAATTGTTATTACAGAACCACCCTCTAGTGACCATTGACCAGACTCTGACCAATTACGTTTACAGTGTCTGCCATCTAGTGTGTTTCTCAGTTGTTCTGCAAGTATTAAATGTTTCTTTAATTATACTCACTGTTTGGTGATATTCACTAGCATATAAGTACACAAATGTAACATACTGAAATGTAAATCGCCCAGTTTCATTCGCTTGTTAAAATTGTGTTATAAAATACGACGCAACTGTTTTCATTCCACAACAGTTGTCTATATAGGTGCTGTAGAAAATTCAGCAGCTGTACGGTCTTGGTGTTTTGTATTTAACTAGCTGCGCAACAGTAAATCAATGACAATTGTTATACATTCCATTTATCGCGTCGTTTGTCTTCCAGAATCATTCAACGCCAACATGTCTCCAAGGTGCATATGTCCGCCAGCGTGTGCTATCGTGCGTTACAAGTCGTCCATGAGTTACGCGACCGCCAACGAGAACACCAAAAGCCAACAAGATGTATCTGTCACGTTCCTGAAGAGAGTAAGTGAGCACTTGAACGAATCGATCGACGCCAAGGAGCGCACATTGTTAAACAGAGTGCGAGCTAACGAAGATGAAGTTTTCAAAATTTACAGTGGGCTACCAAAGAAGTCGGACGTTTTTGGTGTTAACGTCTATATCTCAGGCACATTTTATACACAACTCGATTTCTTTGATAGCTACGATATTATAATGAAACATGGATTTGAGAAAATGCAAGACATCATAACGAATGACATAATCGCCGGTTGGAATAAAATGAATGTTCATGACTGTATATCAGGCTCGCTCGATCTGTCTAAGATACTGAGAGATTCAGAAGATATGATTAACCAAGAAAGTTGGCGAGCAACCATACATCTGCGTCTGGAGGAAAAGCTGATCTCTTCGAAGAGAGCAATGGGTGACTTAGAACGAGTGCACGACGCGTACAACAAAGGCCTACCGTTGACTAACTACTCGATGACTGTGAATAGACCCTACGAATCGTTTTATCGAACCACCGCATTGTTCCAACAAAGCACGACAATAAATGAAACGTACACTAGACTCAGAAAACACATTATGACATACATAAAAAACATATATGGACTGCTGCGTATTTGTAAAACCAATGCTCGCGTAACTGACCTGAAATACGAATACCGTAATTATATTGATGGGTTCCGGCAAGCGTCAGTTGAATACGACAGGGAACTAAGAGTGTTCGAATTGCGCGTCATACGACTAACGCTTCAGCGTGTCACAAGCAGCATGCGGGATTTCGAAAAGTATAAAATCAGTGAATTGCAAAAGGTTTATATTACTTATGATGTAAGGAACTCCCTAGCTAATCTCGAAGACGATATGGCTTCTTATCGCTCTGCGTTCGGAGATATATCCTGTAACATTACCGCATTTCTTGATTATTCGAAGTTTGCAAAAGCTAGCAAGTTGTCCTACGCCCGCATGCTTACGACGGACAGATTAAAACACATGTTTAAAGAGTATTCAACTTTCATTCAAACAACGCAAGACGTGATGACTAAAATGTGGCACGATTCAGAAGTCTTCTCAATGTTACATTTCGATATGTGTATAAAGGCCGCACATGATCCTTTGTTGAAGGCGTTGTTTGCTAAAGTATATGAATACTACAAGGAAGCTAGCTATTCGGAGAGACGATATATAAATATCTGGTTCCATTTTAGCAATGACAGTTCATTGCTTTCGATGCTAGTGCGTGGTGATGTAGATGGCCTCAGGACACGCAAAAAAGAGCATAAAGTGCGGTGGACCAATTTTAAAGACAAGTTATTACGGAATCTAACATCGTTCAAGGACGCGACGGAGAAGATGGACTCCTTCCTACAAACGGCACGTTTAGACGGACATTTTTTCAGGTATTTCATTATTTTATTAACAATTGTGCATGTGACCATTTTTGCACATCTATTACACGCCCTTTTCACGCAACCAACCAAAAATCTAATATTACAGACCAACACACCACGGATATGCACATCTTAATGCAAACTTTAATTCATTTTCGTAAATTAATTCGAGGCTATATTTGGCGGAGATAGATCGTAGAAATTGGTGGTGCAGAAAAGTTAATAAACAAGTGGAATTACTGATTGATAAGTATTATTCTTGCCTTAATATAATTTATAAAGTTGGAATAAACATATATTGAGTAGCAGTTGTGCTTAAAGTTAGTTAGTTAAAGTATTTTAGAACACCTTAGTATAGTGAGTGATAATAGGGCAACTCACTTAGCCTTCGTATAGTGAGTGATAATAGGGTAACTCACTTAGCCTTCAGATTTAACAAGATTTAACAAGATTGTCATCCAGAGAATTAACTCTAGATGGCAGGTGGACAAGGAAGCCCTTCGGCTTATCGAGAGTCCAACCCTTTTATCTATATATATCCAGCCCTTCTGAGGTATGTGTCGATTTTATTTTTAAACACATTCACACTACTAGCACCCACACAATCATCAGATAATCTGTTCTATTTATTCACAGTCCTTTGTGAAAATGAGAACTTTCTTACGTCTAATCTACACTGCTCCTTTCTAATGTAACTTCATGTCCTCTAGTCTTTCTATCTTTCTTAACTGAAAAAAACATATTTCTATCAATATTTTCATAACCATTCAATATTTTAAACACTTCTATCTGATCTCCTCTCAATCTCCTGGTCTCTAGTGTTGTCAAACCACATTCTTTTAGGCGTTTTTCATAACTAAGATCCCTCAGATTTGGTATCATGTTAGTTGCTCTCCTCTGTACTTTTTTTAACATATCTATGTCCTTCTTGCGGTATGGCCTCCACGCTTGTATACAATATTCTAAATGAGGCCTAACTATTGTTTTGTACAGTGGTATTATTAGTTCTTTTTCTTTATATGGTATATTTCGCCTAATCAACCCAAGGATTTGATTTCCTTTTGAAGATGCAATTCCACACTGCTCTGAAACCTTCATGTTAACACTAATTGTCAGCCCTAAGTCTTTTTCTTTTACAGTAGTACTTACTACAGTTCCCCCCATTGTATATTCTACACATTCATTCCCATGTCCTGTGTGAAGGCATTTACATTTCCCAAAATTGAACAACATTTGCCACTTTTCAGAGCATTTGATCAATCTGTCAAGATCATCTTGTAAATGCTGTCTATCTCCATCACTTTTAATCCTTCTAAACACTTTTGTATCATATGCAAATTTCAACACCTTGCTAGCTATATCATCGTCCAAATCGTTTATATATATAAAAAATGATATAAGTCCCAGTACTGATCCCTGTGGAACCCCACTCAAAACTGATTTCCAGTTTGAAGCCTCCCCATCAACAACTACCCGTTGTCTTCTGTCAATCAGCCATTTTTCTATCCAATTAATTGTACCATTTCCTATGCCATGGGCCTTTAGGTTAAGCAGTTATCTTTGATGTGGCACTTTGTCGAAAGCTTTTTAAAAATCTAAGTAGATGATAACTACTGGTGATCCATCATCTACCCACTTAGTGATATCTTCCAAAAAACATAACATATTTGTTAAGCATGACCTCGCTTTTAGAAACCCATGTTGAGATGGGTTTATCAAGTTATGTGTAACAAGAAAATCCACCATGTGATCTTTAGTTAGTCTTTCTAATAATTTACAAATCACCGATGTTAAACTAACTGGTCTATAATTATTTGACTTGTTTCTCAAACCTTTTTTAAATAACGGTATAATGTTTGCTTCTTTCCATTCTAAAGGAACCACTCCCTCTTCTAATGACAAGTTGAAAGCTGTTGTAAGCGGTATGCTAATTTGTTCTGCGATTTCCAATAGTAGCTTCGGTGGAATACTATCCACTCCAGGTGATTTATTATCCTTCATTGCACTAATTTTCTTAGCTACCATTTCTGGGGTTACAATTAACTGTCCTAAATTGTCTGATTCTGCCCCCTTGAACTTAGCCTCTGGTACTGGCAGTGAACTAGTGTCTTCTCTGGTAAACACTGAACTAAAATACTAATTCAGGTCTTCTGCCATTAAGAATCCTTCTGTTATTATATTTCCAGCACTATCTTCTAGAGGACCGACCTTATCCTGAACTTTCTGTTTGCTTCGAACATACGCATAAAAACTCTTGCTGTCATGTTTTATATTACAAGCTAATTTATGTTCATAGCTTCTCTTTGAATTTCTAAAAGTGCTTCTTTATGAATGTTGTAATCTTCGTCATTTCCAGTACGTCTATATAACTTCCACATCATTTGTTTATACTTAATTTTTCTAATGGCTTCTTTCGATAAGTATTTCTTTCTGATCCGTTTCCCTTGTTTTTTGAAGGAAACAAATTTATCTACGATGCACTCTATTTCATTCTTCAAGATATTCCAGCATTCTGTTGCTGTCTTATTCTTCAGTGTGTTATTCCATTCTATCTTTGCTAAATATTTTCTCATTTCCTTATATCTTCCTTTTTGGAAATTTCTCATGAACTGCTTTTTATTATTTCTTTCTGATTTTACTTTGATGGTAAAGTGTATCTGGTTGTGATCATTACTTCCCAGAGGCTCACATAATATAACATTGTCAATTAATTCATTCTGTGAGGACAAAACTAAGTATAACACAATCTCTCCCCTGGTTGGTTCTAGCACATGTTGAGAAAGGAAACTATCTTGTACTAAAACTAAAAACTTGTGGTCCTCACTACCCATACTCTGTAGAGATTGCCATTTTATATGTCCATGGTTAAAATCCCCCATAATAACACAGTCCGGTTTGCTCACTTCCCTTATAGCGTTTAGTATTTTTTCATTCTCTTCTATGCTTATGTTTGGACTTCGATAAACTAATCCAACCGTTAACGTTGAGTTTTCTGTAACTATGTTACACCAAACAGCTTCTTCGCAATCTGCTTCTCTGTCTAATTTTATTTCATAAGCCTGGATAGATTCTTTAATATATCAAATAACTCCACCTCCCCTTCTTCCTATTCTATCTTTCCTAAACATTACATAGCCTGTCAGTCCCAATTCGGCATCTGCTATATCGGTGGTTGCCCATGATTCGGTTATACCTATTATGTGAGGTACAATATCTTCTACCATAATGTTTAGTTCATTTATTTTGTTTACTATACTCCTTGCATTTAAACAAATACATTTATACCCAGCTTCAGAACAGTTTTCCAGACTGTTCTTTGCTGAATTATTTTTGCTGTCTTTATCTATGCCTCCAATTTCAGGCTTCTCTGTGAGTCCCCCCTGCGAATTTTGTTTAAATAGATGCAACCTGTCCCACTGTCAACAGATCGCAGCAGATTCTTTGAGAATACTGCTGCCCCTTTCCACTTAGATGGAGGCCATCTCTCATGTACATATCTTCTCTCCCAACAAAGTACCCCCATAAATATATGAATCCCACGCCCTCTTCCTCACACATCTGCTCAACTAGTGCGTTGATCGCCATCCTCTTACAGTTTATGTATCTTGCCCCCCTTCCTCCAATTACTGGCAAAATTCCTGACAGAATAACCTGTTCCACTCTTGTCTTCTTTAGCTTCCTCACTAGATGGCTGTACTTCTGAACTATCCCAGTTGTTCCCTCCTTGTCTGCATTGTTTGTTCCCACGTGTACTAGTATAGACCCACCCTTGCCATGCCCCAATACCTTCTCTACCCTTTCGGTTACATGCTCTATTCTAGCCCCCGGTAGACATACAACAACGCCCTTCCCCTCACATATAGTCTTGTCTGTTTTTCTTAGAATTGAATCGCCCATAAACACTCTCTCTTTTCTCCTTGCCCCCTCAATAACTGCCTCCGATAAGTTGTAAACAAGATATAACAAACCTGATTATGTGGTAGAATATATAGGAGATAAAGTAACAACCATCAAACTACTTACATAAGAAAATATATGCGTAAGCCAGTACTTGCAAGAGATTTTGATTAGGTAGCATTGTTGTTAAAATTAAGCAGGGGCGATAGTCGGGCGGCGTAACCTAAATAAATAAAGCAGCCTAACGTAACGTAATTGATTGTATTTAAATTAGGTCACTACCGATAATATTAGCGTTCGTGTTAGGATAAATAGTCGGGTGTGTAATTGAAATTTGTAACCTAAAGTGTGATGTAGTACACAGGAAACAGTCTTTATAAAGACTAAGTTAGTTAAGTTATTAAATAAATTCTGATCGGGATATGGCGTCTTGCAAGCGGCAAGTCAAGGCAAAGCGACACTTGGTGTGCGATCACTGCCACAGCTGGGTAGATTTTGCATTATCCGGCTGTGGGAAGTCATGGGCAGAAACCATGGAGGAAGGATTCACCTTTCAGTGCATTGGGTGTTGGAAGGTGGAGTGTCTGCAGAAGGAGATAGTTAGGTTGACAGATATTGTGAAGGGAATGGAGATGGGAATTAGCAAGGAGGCAGGTCGAATGAAGAGAGACGACGGGGAGAGAGGTGAGAATATTGCAAGACCGAAGGAGAATAGCAGTGGCAAGAATACTGAGGAAAGGAGATTGAGAGGAGGGAAGGTGATTGGAGGGGAAGAAAGTGACCGTAGAGAATGAGGGAGGGAAGATGGGAAGGGAGAGGAGAGAGGAAAATGAGATGGGAAGAAAGAAGAAGGGACGAAAGGAAGTGAGCGCAAATGTGATAGAAGAGTAGTCGCTGAAAGGAGGAAAGGTGACAAGAGAAAAAGCGACAGGAAAGAATGGATCGGAAGAGAATGTGACAGTAGAGAAGACCACGGGGGAAAAGACAACAACCTGAAAGATGCAAACCGAAGAAGAAGCTATTCTAAGGCAGTGATTGAGGGGGCAATGAGGAAAGAGAGGGTGTTTATGGGCGACTCCATTATGAGAAAGAAGGACAAGACACTGAGCGAGGGGGTGGACGTCGTTGTTTGTTTACCGGGGGCTAGGATTGAACATGTGACCGACATGGTAGAGACGGTATTGGGACATGGCAAGGGGGGTCTATACTGGTACGTGTATGAACACATAATGCAGACAGGGAGGGAACAACTGCGATAGTACAGAAGTATAGACAATTAATGAGGAAGCTAAAGAAAACGAGAGTTGAACAAGTTATTCCGTTAGGAATTTTGCCAGTAATGGGAGGAAGGGGGGCAACGTATAGAAACTGCAAGAGGATGGCGATCATCGCACTAGTTGAGCAGATGTGTGAAGAAGAGGGGGTGGGATTCACAGATTTATGGGGATACTTTGTTGGGAGGGAAGATATGTACATGAGAGATGGCCTCCATCTTAGTGGAAAGGGGGCAGCAGTTTTCTCAGAGAACCTGCTGCGATCTGTTGACAGTGGGACAGGTTGCATCTATTTAAAATAGATTCGCAGGGGGACTCACAGAAAAGCCTGAAAATGGAGGCATAGATAAAGACAGCACAAATAAATCAGCAAATAACAGTCTGGAAAACTCTTCTGAAGCTGGATATACATGTGTTTGTTTAAATGCAAGGAGTATAGTAAACAAAAGAAATGAACTAAACATTATGGTAGAAGATATTGACCCACACATAATAGGTATAACCGAATCCTGGACCACCAACGATATATCAGATGCTGAACTGGGACTGACAGGATATGTAATGTTTAGAAAAGATAGAATAGGAAGAAAGGGAGGTGGAGTTATTTTATATATTAAAGAATCTATTCAGGCTGATGAAATGAAATTAGAAAGAGAAGCAGATTGCAAAAAAGCTGTTTGGTGTAACATAGTTACAGGAAACTCAACGTTAACAGTTGGGTTAGTTTATCGAAGTCCAAACATTAGCATAGAAGACAATGAAAAAATACAAAACGCTGTAAGGGAAGTAAGCAAACGGGACGGTATTATTATGGGGAATTTTAACCACGGGCATATACAATGGAAATCTCTACAGAGTACGGGGAGTGAGGACCACAAGTTTTTAGTTTTAGTTCAAGATACATTCCTTTCTCAACATGTGCTAGAACCAACCAGGGGTGAGAACGTGTTAGACATAGTTTTGTCCTCACATGATGAATTAGTTGACAATGTCAAGATATGTGAGCCACTGGGGAGTAGCGATCACAACCAGATACATTTTACCATCAAAGTAAAATCAGAAAGGAATAGTAAAAAAACAGTATAGGAGAAATTTTCACAAAGGAAGGTATAAGGAAATGAGGAAATATTTAGCAAAGATAGACTGGAATAACACACTGAAAAATAAGACGGCAACAGAATGCTGGAATATATTAATGAGTGAAATTGAGTGCATAGTCGATACATTTGTACCCTTCAAAAACAAGGAAAACGGTCCAAAAAGAAACACTTATCGAAAGAAGCCACTAGAACAATTAAGTGTAAACACATGATGTGGAAGACATATAGATGTACTGGAAATGATGAAGACTACAACAGTTATAAAGAAGCACTTAACCCAGCTACAGCTAAAATTACAAATTCAAAGAAAAGCTATGAACAGCAATTAGCTAGTAATATAAAACATGACAGCAAGAGTTTTTATGCGTATGTTCGAAGCAAACAGAAAGTTCAAGATAAGGTCGGTCCTCTAGAAGATAGTGCTGGAAATATAATATCATAGGGATTCTTAATGGCAGAAGACCTGAATGAGTACTTTAGTTCAGTTCAGTGTTTACCAGGGAAGATATTAATTCACTGCCTGTACCAGAGGCTAAGTTCAAGGGGGCAGATTCAGACTATTTAGGACAATTAATTGTAACCCCGGAAATGGTAGCTAAGAAAATAAGGGCTATGAAGGATAATAAATTATCTGGAGTGGATGGTATTCCACCCAAACTACTATTGGTAATTGTAGAACAAATTAACATACCGCTTGCAACAGTTTTCAACTTGTCATTAGAAGAGGGAGTTGTTCCTTTAGAATGGAAAGAAGCAAACTTTATACCGTTATTCAAAAAAGGTTCGAGAAACAAGTCCGAAAACTATAGACAGTGAGTTTAACATCAGTTATTTGTAAATTATTAGAAAGACTAATTAAAGATCACATGGTGGATTTTCTTGTTAAACAAAACTTGATCAACCCATCTCAACATGGTTTTTTAAAGTGAGGTCATGCTTAACAAATATGTTATGTTTTTTGGAAGACATCACTAAGTGGGTAGATGAGGGATCACCTGTAGATATCGTCTACTTAGATTGTCAAAAAGCTTTCGACAAAGTACCACATCAAAGATTACTGCTTAAACTAAAGGCCCATGGCATAGGAAATGGTATAATAAACTGGATAGAACAATGGCTGATTGACAGAAGATAACGTGTAGTAGTTGATGGGGAGGCTTCAAACTGGAAATCGGTATTGAGTGGGGTACCACAAGGATCAGTACTAGGACCTATATTATTGTTAATATATATCAACGATTTGGATGATGAAATAACAAGCAAGGTGTTGAAATATGCGTATGATACAAAAGTGTTTAGAAGGATTAAAAGTGATGGAGATAGACAGCATTTACAAGATGATCTTGACATGTTGATCAAATGGTCTGAAAAGTGGCAAATGCTGTTCAATTTTGGGAAATGTAAATGCCTCCACACAGGACATGGGAACGAAGAGGTAGAATATACAATGGGGGGGGGGGGGGGGACTGTACTAAGTACCACTGTAAAAGAAAAGGACTTAGGGTTAACCATTAGTGCTGATATGAAGGTTTCAGAGCAGTGCGGAATTGCAGCTTCAAAGGGAAATGAAATCCTTGGATTAATTAGGCGAAACATAACGTATAAAGTAAAGGAGCTTATAATACCGCTGTACAAAACAATAGTTAGGCCTCATTTATAATATTGTATTCAAGCGGAAGAGGCCATATCGCAGGAAGGACACAGATATGCTAGAAAGAGTGCAGATGAGAGCAACTAAAATCATACCAAAACGGAGGGATCTTAGTTACGAAATACGCCTAAAAAATGCGGTTTAACAACACTAGAGACCAGGAGATTGAGAGGAGATCAGATAGAAATGTTTAAAATATTGAAGGGTTATGAAAATATTGATATAAATATTTTGTTCTAAGTTAAGAAAGATAGAAGGATTAGAGGACATGAATTTACATTAGCACAGGAGCATAGTAGATTGGATATAAGAAAGTTCTCATTTTAACAAAGGACTCTAAATGAATGGAACAGATTACCTGCTGATTGTGTAGGTGCTAGTAGCATGAATATGTTTAAAAATAAAATCGACATATACCTCAGTCGGGCGGGATACACATAGATAAAAGGGTTGAACTCTCGATAAGCCAAAGGGCTTCCTTGTCCACCGGCCACCTAGAGTTAATTCTCCGGGTGGCAATCTTGTTAAATCTTGTAAAGAATAGCCATTCGAAACTTTATTTGAATTTCTTTCAGCCGCAACTTTCTGGAGCTGAATGTCTACATGCGCGACCTGCGTGTCCAGGAATACGAGCAGCGAGAGGCCTACACGCTCATTGATTTGCTAAGTAAGTTTTTTTTTATAATATAATATTTAATGTAAGGGTAAATTTAGTTATGGTTTGCCAGATCATTAATCTAGTTCAGAATTTTGTTGTTACACACTCATAGATGGTCACTTCTGTATTCCAAATATATGACGTCTATTATTATGATGATAAGATTATGTTAGATAAATAGCAACAAATACAATTGTGCGTAGATTGATTAGTCATAGCGTTACGCGTGTATTCTTATTTTCTGCTAACAGACATTATCTGTAAGCGCCCCAATCTCGACTCCTTTCCCGATCCAGATCGCATATCGCGTTTGTTTTGAATCATTTTAGTAGTATGGTAAGAGGCTGACAACACTGATAGCCACACAGTTGTGTAAAGTGACGTCATATCTCCTATCTTTTAACCAAGGCGATTCCACTTTTTTGCGGATTGCATGACGTTTAGACGATTTGTGTGTTGCCCGGTTGTACCCTGTGTACTTAGTGTGTTGTGAGATAGTACTGTGTGTAAGCGTGTATGTTGGATAGGGTAGTTTTATCAAATTGCTGTGTAATGGGTGTGTTTGTTTTGGGTAAAACATCTTGTGTTAGATGATCCAATCAGTGAGTGTGTTGTGAGTATGAGGTAATAACCGTGTGAGAATTCGTTGATTGGTTGTGAGGGAGCCCCCTTAGTTGTTGACGCCGCCTATGTGGCTTTTATTTGTAGTATTTTATTCTGGAAGTTTCTGTGTGAAATAATGTTGGAGCAGCACCACCTTTGGGTCGGTTGAGACATCGCCGTTGTGTGCTGGAGAGAGCGGGCGGTAATGGGTTTAGACCATAAGCTAGAATTTGGTGTATGGTAAGGCGTTCTGAATGATAGGTTTTAGTAACTCGCCGAATCGCTATCTATTTGAAATGGTCTAGGTATAGGCCTGTATTATAGCTGAGTCGAAATTTGTCCCGCTAAGTAGAAGCGCCGATTGACGCCGCGTTGTTTTTATTCGACTAAGCGATGGCGCCACCAGTCGGAATTGCGAAAACGTGGTGAATCTATTGTGATATCATATTATCTATCAGATCAGCTCGGCCCGTGAAATAAAGATATATGTGTGTCTGTGTGTGTGTGTGTTTGTGTGTGTGTGTGTGTGTGTGTGTGTGTGTGTGTGTGTGTGTGTGTATGTGTGTGTGTGTGTGTGTGTGTGTGTATGTGTGTGTGTTACTGTAAACACAAATGCTTAGTTTATCACTAATTCTTTTAGGGTTAGCCCCAAAACAAGACGTTCATTTCCAAATTTCATAGAAGATTTTTGTATTTTATACAGTGGCAAATTTGGTAGTACACGAAGCATAATATAATTGTTGCTCGTGCATTTTATAGGTGATATCGGGGGTTCGATGGGGTTGCTCATTGGTGCGAGCGTCATAACCCTCTTCGAAGCAGTAGACGCCTTCGCGATCGCACTGGCCAGTCGACGGCGTAAGAAGAACAGACGACCTCAGCGGTCAACAAAACAGGAGACGGAGACTGAAATCTGAACTATTTCTCATTGGACCGTTGCAAAGAACGTGTAAAATAACGGTTCATGTAGTTGGACGGGCGTATGAGTGGGTGGTGGATGCCACCTAGCTTGTTTTCATATACACTTTGCCTAGTTGTATATGGAATGTGTTCACTCGTGTGCCACTGGTCACGGAACATTACAACGCACGAAGTCTGTAGGCTCTATGCAGCTCGGAGAAGTAATTTTCTGCAAACATTGTGTGTATACATCGTTAACTGTTGTGTTGTCGCTGTGTATGTGTATGTATATTTAAATCCTAATTATGAATAGGTTTCAGACATGCTTTCTTGCAGTAGTGCATATATTGTCCATAGTGGTGAATACCTCTCAATTTGAAGGCTTTGCGAATTCCTGTAATTTCCTAGACGCGTGTCAGTACGGGTTTAGACATTCCGTGCCAACTAACAGCGCTCTGTTTGATTTACTTGATGACATCACAAATGCGCTAGAACATAAGAACTGTGCAATTATATTTATTTATTCATATCACTGCAGCTTTTTATACTGTTGATCATCGACTCCTCTGTAAAACTTGATATTTATGGCATTAGTGGAAATGTGTATAGTTGGATCAGTAGTTACTTGTATAATCGTAACCAATTTGAAATCATTTACGGTTACAGTTCAAACTCACAGAACTACAAGTGGAGTTCCTCAGGGTTCTTTACTTGGAGCGAAATTGTTTTTCAGTATATAATTGAAATATCAAATGTTCCTAAACTTGTCAAATGTGACTTAATTGCTGAACAAACCCGAGCAACATATGTTCAGCCAATGATATAAAACACTTTGACAATACAGTATGCAACGATCTGTATAAATTGCAGTTGTAATTCCAAATCAACACATTGTGTTTGAACTTAATATAAACCCAATTATATTTTCTGGTCGAAACTGTCAAATATAACAAATATATAAAATATATGAAAATAAAAAATAGACTTACAGTCAAGTAAAGTCTAAACTCTCAACAAGTTTAGTATCGTGAACAGATGGAGTTAAGTATTTGACCGCCATAATATGTATATGTTATATTTAATTATGCTTTGCCACATTTATTATATGGTATGGAAGTATGGTGAAATATGTATTGTACAATCTGTTTTAAAATTTGCAACAATAGCAACGTGTGTATTGTTTACGAACTCAAACTTATATAAAAAGCAACTAGAAATTGTCGATGTAAGAATAGCATGACGTTGTAGTTTTACTTAAATGTTTCTCGTTTCATACTGTTTATTGATATGCTTTGTATATTTTATGTTAACATTTGATTTGTTTGAATAAACGCTTTTGACTTTGTCTTTTGACGATGTTGGAAGCTATCTAGGAGAGAGCGAGTGGAAGAATTGTGATGGAAACGAGGTATCGGACGAGTTTCAACTGTGATAAGGAAGTGCACATATTCTGCAGTAGTTTATTCCATACTACAGCCGATATAGTTTCTGGTATGTATAACTACGATGGCATCTACATACCAATGCAAACACATTAATCGCTGACGGTCACTAAAAGCATACGCAAACCTAATCGCGCTGCCATACGTTATAACGTCGACATATTACTTAGACTTAGTTCCTCTTGTTCATGTTGGGTCATCGAACTACGAGGTTTCGATGTTCCTCTGGTATGGTTGTTTGCGACTTCGTTGGCCTCATTCCAGGTGATTCCCATTTCTGCCAAGTCGTCTATAAATGTCTTACATAAGGTCTTAGTTGGCCTTCCTCTTTTCCTGTTACCACCGTCCGGTACCCACCCCACCGTTACATGCGCATATCTCCCCTCGGTAGACGTAGTACATGCCCAGCTACACTCGTTGTCTACACTTGACAATGTGATACAGTCTCTCCAGACCTGCCCTCCTCCTTGATGTTCCGTTGGTGATATGTTCTCTCCATGACATGTCCAATATGAACCGAAGGCATTCTTCAACGTCACGTAAACCTACAATTTACATTATATTGCCTGTCAGTGTTATACTGGTGGGGGCATAAATCGTGCGTCCTAATGTGTTATACTGTGTTAACAAAAACTTTTCACTTTTTTATACAATATCTATGTTTTAAATCTATAATACCAAGTCCGTCAAATTTGTGCAAACAAAAACTTTCGAAAATAGACCGACGAAATCCAAATCAGAAATGTTGTTGCAAAGGCTTTAATGTTTTAGTTTAAATGTGATAAATAAATAAATAAAATAAATAAATAAAAGTACTTATATAGCGCCCAATCAATTAAAATTGCCCTCGGGCGCTTTACATACATGCACACGTATATAATAGTATATTACATAAAAAGAAATGCTAATTAAGAAATAAATATGTAAAAAATATAACATTAACTTAAATATAGTTACTAAAAAAGAGAGATCATTAAAAAAGCGTTTACATAAATTAAGACATTTATAAAAACTACTAGAAATACATTCATTTATACAAGAAGAATAAACATAAATATGTTAAGAAACTAATAAAACAAAAAATACATTTATCAATAGAAAGTACATAAAATGTTCTAGTCGGTGAATTATAAAAACGCTTGTTTAAATAGGTGAGTCTTCAAAAGTATTTTAAACACTTGTAATGATGTTGCTGTCCTGGGCGTAGGAGGCAAATTGTTCCATAGAACCGCCGAGCAAACCGCGAAACGGTGATCACCATGAGTAACAGTTTGTGAGGCCGGTACGAACAAAAGGCGAGGCTGTGAGGTAGATCGTAGAGTTCTGTTGATGGGACGGTAGCCAATTAACTCACTTATGTAGTCCGGCGCAAGACCATTCAAGGCACAATACGTAAACACCAGCACTTTGTAGGTCGGTCTCAAATGAACGGGTAGCCAGTGTAAACGCTGCAACACGGGCGTGATGTGTTCGTATTTCCTCGTGCGAGTAATTAGGCGAGCGGCACAATTCTGCACCCTTTGTAGACGTTGCATCACCGACCATAAAGAAGTGCATTCCCATAATCTAAACGGGATGTCACTAGTGCGTGAACAAGTGTCTTGCATGATTCTTCCGTCAGATGTGGCCGAATTCGCCCAATGTTTCTAATATGATAGTAGCAGCTTTTCACAGTGTTGGCAATCTGCTGTTCCATTTTCAGGTTGCTATCAAATAGCACACCCAAACTGCGCACGCACGATGATGGTTGAATTCGATGGCCGGCTACTGTGATGTATACATTGGCAGGCAGACTGCCGCGTTTCTTCGCTGGAGAAAAAACGATCGCCTCGGATTTCTCTGTGTTTAGTTTTAACTTGTTTCTAGTCAACCATGCAGCCACTTCCGCAACACACAATTCCACCTTAGCCAGTGCCGCCACAATTGATTCATCTCGTTCAACCGTGAGTTAGATTTGAATGTCATCAGCATAACAGTGATGCGCCATGCCGTGTTTAGCAACAATATCTCCGATAGGTTTGGTGTACATGCAATACAAAGTAGGGCCCAACACCGACCCTTGGGGGACGCCACACGCCAAGATTGACTCAACCGACTCGGCACTTCCCACTGCCACTTTCTGATACCGTTCGCTAATATATGATTTCAGCCACGCAAGCGCCTTATCGGTGATACCGAATGAGTGTTCAAGTCGAGTCATCAACAACTCATGATCGACTGTATCAAACGCGGACGACAAATCAAGCATCACGAGAATTGTTGTACATTTCCTATCCAGTGTCGCGGCAATGTCATTCTTGACACGGAGAAGAGCTGTTTCTGTGGAGTGGCCACGACGGTATGCAGACTGAAAAGGGTCGTGCAGAGCATGTTCATCAACGTGCGTGCTAATTTGTTTTGCAACGACTTTCTCAACCAATTTCGACACAAATGGCAAGTTCGACACTGGCCGGTAGTTGCTCAAAATGTCTTTATCCAGCGTAGGTTTTTTCAGGAGTGGTTTAACGATTGCATGCTTGAAGTCAGCAGGTACATTTGTTGAGGTGAGAGACGCATTTATCGTTGCGGTGATTAGTGGAACTAACTCATGCGAACATTGTTTTAGCAGCCATAAAGAGAAAGTAGATCAGGGAGATCGGGTAATTCTGCATGTAATCGTTTTTGACAGGTAAGAAACAACACCGGCATAACATGCGCGATGTACTACGATATATTGTAAAGGATGCTACCTTCGTAAGTCCGGTTTCAGATAGGCATAGCAGATTTGAAAGTTGGCGTCTTTATCGAAATATTTTTGCTAATCATAAATAATTCTATTGAATTAAAATAAATGTTCTCATATCTTTAAACTCAATCGATAAAATATAAATGTTAGGTAGTTATATAACTAATTATTTGTTCAAACATTTCTTCGCGATTATGTTAAAATGTCATAATAACTATATTAATGTTAAAGGAAATAAAAATAAGGCATTAGCTAAAATCCTTTTTCCATGTGTACACAAAGTGTAACCTTGTATGTAACATTTGACAACATTAAAACAATACAGAAAAATACATTTGTAGCATAAATTCGATTGGAAACCCGTCTGTGTAACGATTCCCGCGGAAAATTAAAATTTAATGAGCTAGGCGATCACGTGGTATCGGGACGTCACTTATGACCCACACTCGCACCAGGCCGTCCGTTTCCATGCATTCAGAGCATTTTTACAAGTATAGCTTTTGTGTCGAAACGAGCGTCAGAATGAGTTATTGTGCAATATTCCGATGAAATACAAACACTAGTCATCATAGAGGAACAAGCAGTTATCTTACCGTTCCACATGTATCCAATTTTATTCAAAACAATGAATGCGAATGAGCCTACAAGACATACAAGTCGACTAGGTTTCGCCGAACTTGAGCTCGTTTTCAGATTAATTATATCGAATGCAACCAACGAGAGATAATCTACACCAATAAACATACATAGCAAACATATATTGTATCCAGCTACAGAAAGTAACGTGTATAATATCATAATATATATAGATGTATGAAGGAGGAGTTGTACAATTTATCATAACAACGTAAATCAGTCAGTGAATTTCTGTCGGTCCTGCTAGCTCAGTTAGTAAAGGCGCTGGATCCTTGGCATTTATTTTGCAATCAGGTGACGCCGGTTCAATCCCCACACCAAACCATTGATTTATTTTGACATTTTTTTTTGGTTTATGTTTTCACGAAGTAATATAAACCAAATCATTTTTATACAATGATGCACTGTTCGTAAGTATTTTTTTTTTTTTTTTAGTAATTATTTATTCGCCACAAAAATTTAAATATGGGAATTATATAACGATGTTTCTAAATTTTATTTATCCAAACAAATATAATGTAATGGATATATAATTTATTAATTGTATATATATATATATTGTACGGTAACATATTGTAATTATGTATGTGAAAACAAATGGTGATCTGTCTGGATAAATAAAATTTAGAAACATCGCGTTTTATATAATTACCATATTTTCATTTTTGTGGCGAATAAATAATTACTACCAAAATATTTACAAACAGTGCATCATAGTATAAAAATGATTTGGTTTATATTACTTCGTGAAGACATAAACCAAAAAAAGTGTAAACAAAATCAATGTTTTGGTGTGGGGATTGAACCGGCGTCACCCGATTGCCAAGGAACCAACACCTTTACTAACTGAGCTAGCAGGACCGACAGAAATTCAATCACTGATTTACGTTGTTATAATAAATTGTACAACTCCTCCTTGATACATCGATATTCTAGTGATATTATGAGATTATACACGTTACTTTCTGTAGCTGGATACAATATATGTTTGCTATGTATGTTTATTGGTGTACATTATCTCCCGTTGATTGCATTCGATATAATTATTCTGAAAACGAGCACAAGCTCGGCGATATCTAGTCGACTTGGAGGGCCATTCGCATTCATTGTTTTGAATAAAATTGAATTCATTTGGAACCGTAAGATAACTGCTTGTTCCTCTATGATGAATAGAGTTTGTATTTCATCGGAATATTGCACAATAACTCATTCTGACGCTCGTTTCAACCCCAAAACTATACTTGTAAACATGCTCTGAATGCATGGAAAGGGTCCGCCTGATACAAGTGTGGGTCATAAGTAACGTCACATCTCGGTATCCCGAAAAGCGCGCAAAAAATATGCATATTCGAAAATGTCCGGATGCACAGCATTAAATGTGGAATTTCTAATTTATTGATTTTTTGATTGTTTTTGGCTTGGTGGACATGGGAATAGATAGCAGGATGTAATATAACATGAATTCAATCCATAGATGTTTTTATTCCCTTTAAGTACAGCAACGTTACAAACACACACACACATAATGGTTAATGTGTTGACACAATAGTATCAGCTATACACACATGCTCGCGTGCACACTAATACACTGTATCTGTTCTCGTATTTGTTCTTTAATCAGTGTTAAGTCATTGTCACCCCTTTAACATGATACTTCTGAAGATAAGCCAATACTATATGGACCAATACACTGTATCTGTTCTCGTATTTGTTCTTTAATCAGTGTTAAGTCATTATCACCCCTTTCACCCACTAGAATTTAACATGATGCTTATAAGAACCATAGTCACTATGCAGTGAAATGTCGATATCAAATTGAATCACTCACATAAATCCTTTACTGTACTAAGTACTACTGTGAAAGAAAAGGACTTAGTGTTGATATGAAGGTTTCAGGGCAGTGCGGAATTGCAGCTTCAAAGTGAAATCAAATCCTTGGATAAATTAGGCGAAACATAACGTATGAGGAAAAAGAGCTAATAATACCGCTGTACAAAACAGTAGTTAGGCCTCATTTAGAATATTGTATTCAAGCGTGGAGGCCATATCGCAGGAAGGACATAGATATGCTAGAAAGAGTACAGAGGAGAGCAACTAAAATGGTACCAAAACTGGGGGATCTTAGTTAAGAAATACGCCTTAAAAATGCGGCTTAACAACACTAGAGACCAGGAGATTGAGAGGAGATCAGATAGAAGTGTTTAAAATAATGAATGGTTGATAGAAATATGTTTTTCTCAGTTAAGAAAGATAGAAGGACTAGAGGACATGAAGTTACATTAGCAAAGGAGCAGAGTAGATTATATATAAGAAAGTTTTCATTTTCACAAAGGACTGTAAATGAATGGAACAGATTACCTTCTGATTGTGTGGGTGCTAGTAGCGTGAATATGTTTTAAAATAAAATTGACACATACCTCAGACGGGCCGGATACACATAGATAAAAGGGTTGGACTCTCGATAAGCCAAAGGGCTTCCTTGTCCACCTGCCACCTAGAGTTAATTCTCTGGGTGGCAATCTTGTTAAATCTTGTTAAATCTTTAGTATAACCGTGTTTGTTTTGTCTTCATCAGTCACGTCTGACTGACTACAATATGGAGTCATGTTTTTAGAGAAAAATTGGTTTCTTGTGTATTTGCTATCCCTTTAACATCTGTAACAATCAGGCTGCCCTGGCATGCTGGTTAATGTTTGTGTAACACTCAACAGGTTTTAGGAGACGGTTCACGCTTTTGGGAAACGGGGAATAATCGTAACATAAACTGAGAGGTTTTTCTGAAAGATTAAATTTGAGGAGGCTTTCACAGTTTGGAGAAAGGGGTTCACAAAAAGAGGGTTCACGGGGATCAGATGAACCCCTGGCTACGGGCATGTTATTTATGCGCTTCTAAGCTTGGTTTCCGAGGATTTACGCGCAACAGAAAATTAAATTATTATTATTACCAATACAAAAAACAGCTATAGATGGCTTCAAAATAGGCCTAGTAGTTATGACGTACTGTCGTGTCCTATATTGGTATCGCATCAACAAGGTTTTATTATACCTATGTATTACCAAATAATACATATATTCAACGAGCATACACTGGGTGTAGGCATAACAAACAGAGGGGTATATTTCACAAAA
The DNA here is from genome assembly GCA_963995525.1 of Escarpia spicata. NCBI lineage: Eukaryota > Metazoa > Annelida > Polychaeta > Sabellida > Siboglinidae > Escarpia > Escarpia spicata. The sequence continues at coordinate 55,659,026 of OZ023213.1, read as the reverse complement.
CGAACGAACGTTTTAGAGGGAATGTCCAGGCCACCTCTACCAAGCGTTACAGGGGACGGGGCGTTTCACAAAAGTTTAAATTTAGCGTGACATACTTCAAGGATGATCCCGTACCCGGACGCTATTATCTACAGTCCTGATTTTCATTTCGCCAACGACAATAACTTCGTTATCAACGCCATCAATCCGAACACCGTAAATAGCTCCTCACATTCTATATATATTTGTATGCGATATTTTAATAAACATTACCATTATTGCTGTCTCAGTAGTGTTGCCGATTTCTTCACAAAGAGTATGGATGGATATACCTGCAAAGATTAAATACCAAATATAATCTCTAATCAAGGTTAACTTCTGACTCTTTCTTTAGAACGTTCACCCCCGCAGCAACTGTAATACATATTAGATGCATTAGTCGCTGGTTCGAATAGCGTTCACGTTTTTTTATCACATACGCTTGTGAGTGAGACGAACTTAGTGCTGGAAAATTAGGGAATTATGCCCTGTTGCATAAAAGTAAGACACTTTGCTCATCTATCTATACATCAAGGGAACCATTTTAAAGATTGGAGGCATTCCATATTTTAGTGCGTTCAGAAATGGCCGCCATTTATTAAAAAACGACCGCCATATTCAATTTCAGCATATCTTATCAACACCTTTACACAGAGCAATAATATTTGTGTCTGCATGTAGGTCTTAGGGGTAAAATATAAAAAAATTTGTTACGTTAGGACTACTCCTACATTCGCATCCGCCATTTTTAAAGATGGTGGTCGACAATTCAAATGTAACAATGTAAACACTTTACTCAGATCAAACATGAACATAATAATACATTTACATTACACTTCATTAACTAATACTTTTCTGTCGAGTGACTGAGTGGAGAGAGAGGAAACAATTTACTCAGATCAAACATGAACATAATAATACATTTACATTACACTTCATTAACTAATACTTTTCTGTCGAGTGACTGAGTGGAGAGAAAGGAAACACTTTACTCAGATCAAACATGAACATAATAATACATTTACATTACACTTCATTAACTAATACTTTTCTGTCGAGTGACTGAGAGGAGAGAGAGTAAACACTTTACTCAGATCAAACATGAATATAATAATACATTTACATTACACTTCATTAACTAATACTTTTCTGTCGAGTGACTGAGTGGAGAGAGAGGAAACAATTTACTCAGATCAAACATGAACATAATAATACATTTACATTACACTTCATTAACTAATACTTTTCTGTCGAGTGACTGAGTGGAGAGAGAGGAAACACTTTACTCAGATCAAACACGAACATAATAATACATTTACATTACACTTCATTAACTAATATTTTCTGTCGAGTGACTGAGAGGAGAGAGAGTAAACACTTTACTCAGATCAAACATGAACATAATAATACATTTACATTACACTTCATTAACTAATACTTTTCTGTCGAGTGACCGAGTGGAGAGAGAGGAAACAATTTACTCAGATCAAACATGAACATAATAATACATTTACATTACACTTCATTAACTAATACTTTTCTGACGAGTGACTGAGTGGAGAGAGAGGAAACAATTTACTCAGATCAAACATGAACATAATAATACATATACATTACACTTCATTAACTAATACTTTTCTGTCGAGTGACTGAGTGGAGAGAGAGGAAACAATTTACTCAGATCAAACATGAACATAATAATACATATACATTACACTTCATTAACTAATACTTTTCTGTCGAGTGACTGAGTGGAGAGAGAGGAAACAATTTACTCAGTTCAAACATGAATATAATAATACATTTACATTACACTTCATTAACTAATACTTTTCTGACGAGTTACTGAGTGGAGAGAGAGGAAACAATTTACTCAGTTCAAACATGAACATAATAATACATTTACATTACACTTCATTAACTAATACTTTTTACTCGAGTGACTGAGTGGAGAGAGAGTAAACACTTTACTCAGATCAAACATGAACATAATAATACATTTACATTACATTTCATTAACTAATACTTTTCTGTCGAGCGACTGAGGGGAGAGAGAGGAAACACTTTACTCAGATCAAACATGAACATAATAATACATTTACATTACACTTCATTAGCTAATACTTTTCTGACGAGTGACTGAGTGGAGAGAGAGTAAACACTTTACTCAGATCAAACATGAACATAATAATACATTTATATTACACTTCATTAACTAATACTTTTCTGTCGAGTGACTGAGAGGAGAGAGAGTAAACACTTTACTCAGATCAAACATGAACATAACAATACATTTACATTACACTTCATTAACTAATACTTTTCTGTCGAGTGACTGAGTGGAGAGAGAGGAAACAATTTACTCAGATCAAACATGAACATAATAATACATTTACATTACACTTCATTAACTAATACTTTTCTGACGAGTGACTGAGTGGAGAGAGAGTAAACACTTTACTCAGTTCAAACATGAACATAATAATACATTTACATTACATTTCGTTAACTAATTCTTTTTACTCGAGTGACTGAGTGGAGAGAGAGTAAACACTTTACTCAGATCAAACATGAACATAATAATACATTTACATTACATTTCATTAACTAATACTTTTCTGTCGAGTGACTGAGTGGAGAGAGAGGAAATAATTTACCCAGATCAAACATGAACATAATAATACATTTACATTACACTTCATTAATTAATACTTTTCTCTCGTCTGACTGAGTAGAGAGAGAGGAAACAATTTACCCAGATCAAACATGAACATAATAACACATTTATATTACATTTCATTAACTAATACTTTTCTGTCGAATGACTGAGAGGAAAGAGGGGAAACATTTTACACAGATCAAACATGAACATAATAATACATTTACATTACACTTCATTAACTAATACTTTTCTGTCGAGTGACTGAGTGGAGAGAGAGGAAACACTTTACTCAGATCAAACATGAACATAATAATACATTTACATTACACTTCATTAACTAATACTTTTCTGTCGAGTGACTGAGTGGAGAGAGAGGAAACAATTTACTCAGATTAAACATGAACATAATAGTACATTTATATTACACTTCATTAACTAATACTTTTCTATCGAGTGACTGAGTGGAGAGAGAGGAAACACTTTACTCAGATCAAACACGAACATAATAATACATTTACATTACACTTCATTAACTAATACTTTTCTGTCGAGTGACTGAGAGGAGAGAGAGTAAACACTTTACTCAGATCAAACATCAACATAATAATACATTTACATTACACTTCATTAACTAATACTTTTCTGTCGAGTGACTGAGTTAAGAGAGAGGAAACAATTTACTCAGATCAAACATGAACATAATAATACATTTACATTACACTTCATTAACTAATACTTTTCTGACGAGTGACTGAGTGGAGAGAGAGTAAACACTTTACTCAGATCAAACATGAACATAATAATACATTTACATTACACTTCATTAACTAATACTTTTCTGTCGAGTGACTGAGTGGAGAGAGAGGAAACAATTTACTCAGATCAAACATGAACATAATAATACATTTACATTACACTTCATTAACTAATACTTTTCTGTCGAGTGACTGAGTGGAGAGAGAGGAAACAATTTACTCAGTTCAAACATGAATATAATAATACATTTACATTACACTTCATTAACTAATACTTTTCTGACGAGTTACTGAGTGGAGAGAGAGGAAACAATTTACTCAGTTCAAAAATGAACATAATAATACATTTACATTACACTTCATTAACTAATACTTTTTACTCGAGTGACTGAGTGGAGAGAGAGTAAACACTTTACTCAGATCAAACATGAACATAATAATACATTTACATTACATTTCATTAACTAATACTTTTCTGTCGAGCGACTGAGGGGAGAGAGAGGAAACACTTTACTCAGATCAAACATGAACATAATAATACATTTACATTACACTTCATTAACTAATACTTTTCTGACGAGTGACTGAGTGGAGAGAGAGTAAACACTTTACTCAGATCAAACATGAACATAATAATACATTTACATTACACTTCATTAACTAATACTTTTCTGTCGAGTGACTGAGAGGAGAGAGAGTAAACACTTTACTCAGATCAAACATGAACATAACAATACATTTACATTACACTTCATTAACTAATACTTTTCTGTCGAGTGACTGAGTGGAGAGAGAGGAAACAATTTACTCAGATCAAATATGAACATAATAATACATTTACATTACACTTCATTAACTAATACTTTTCTGACGAGTGACTGAGTGGAGAGAGAGTAAACACTTTACTCAGTTCAAACATGAACATAATAATACATTTACATTACACTTCATTAACTAATTCTTTTTACTCGAGTGACTGAGTGGAGAGAGAGTAAACACTTTACTCAGATCAAACATGAACATAATAATACATTTACATTACATTTCATTAACTAATACTTTTCTGTCGAGTGACTGAGTGGAGAGAGAGGAAATAATTTACCCAGATCAAACATGAACATAATAATACATTTACATTACACTTCATTAATTAATACTTTTCTCTCGTCAGACTGAGTAGAGAGAGAGGAAACAATTTACCCAGATCAAACATGAACATAATAACACATTTATATTACATTTCATTAACTAATACTTTTCTGTCGAATGACTGAGAGGAAAGAGAGGAAACATTTTACACAGATCAAACATGAACATAATAATACATTTACATTACACTTCATTAACTAATACTTTTCTGTCGAGTGACTGAGTGGAGAGAGAGTAAACACTTTACTCAGATCAAACATGAACATAATAATACATTTACATTACACTTCATTAACTAATACTTTTCTGTCGAGTGACTGAGTGGAGAGAGAGGAAACAATTTACTCAGATCAAATATGAACATAATAATACATTTACATTACACTTCATTAACTAATACTTTTCTGACGAGTGACTGAGTGGAGAGAGAGTAAACACTTTACTCAGTTCAAACATGAACATAATAATACATTTACATTACACTTCATTAACTAATTCTTTTTACTCGAGTGACTGAGTGGAGAGAGAGTAAACACTTTACTCAGATCAAACATGAACATAATAATACATTTACATTACATTTCATTAACTAATACTTTTCTGTCGAGTGACTGAGTGGAGAGAGAGGAAATAATTTACCCAGATCAAACATGAACATAATAATACATTTACATTACACTTCATTAATTAATACTTTTCTCTCGTCAGACTGAGTAGAGAGAGAGGAAACAATTTACCCAGATCAAACATGAACATAATAACACATTTATATTACATTTCATTAACTAATACTTTTCTGTTGAATGACTGAGAGGAAAGAGAGGAAACATTTTACACAGATCAAACATGAACATAATAATACATTTACATTACACTTCATTAACTAAAACTTTTCTGTCGAGTGACTGAGTGGAGAGAGAGGAAACACTTTACTCAGATCAAACATGAACATAATAATACATTTACATTACACTTCATTAACTAATACTTTTCTGTCGAGTGACTGAGTGGAGAGAGAGGAAACAATTTACTCAGATTAAACATGAACATAATAGTACATTTATATTACACTTCATTAACTAATACTTTTCTATCGAGTGACTGAGTGGAGAGAGAGGAAACAATTTACTCAGATTAAACATGAACATAATAGTACATTTATATTACACTTCATTAACTAATACTTTTCTGTCGAGTGACTGAGTGGAGAGACAGGAAACACTTTACTCAGATCAAACATGAACATAATAATACATTTACATTACACTTCATTAACTAATACTTTTCTGTCGAGTGACTGAGTGGAGAGAGAGGAAACAATTTACTCAGATCAAACATGAACATAATAATACATTTACATTACACTTCATTAACTAATACTTTTCTGTCGAGTGACTGAGTGGAGAGAGAGGAAACACTTTACTCAGATCAAACATGAACATAATAATACATTTACATTACACTTCATTAACTAATACTTTTCTTTCGAGTGACTGAGTGGAGAGACAGGAAACACTTTACTCAGATCAAACATGAACATAATAATACATTTACATTACACTTCATTAACTAATACTTTTCTGTCGAGTGACTGAGTGGAGAGATAGGAAACACTTTACTCAGATCAAACATGAACATAATAATACATTTATTTTACACTTCATTAACTAATACTTTTATGTCGAGTGACTGAGTGGAGAGAGAGGAAACACTTTACTCAGATCAAACATGAACATAATAATACATTTACATTACACTTCATTAACTAATTCTTTTTACTCGAGTGACTGAGTGGAGAGAGAGTAAACACTTTACTCAGATCAAACATGAACATAATAATACATTTACATTACATTTCATTAACTAATACTTTTCTGTCGAGTGACTGAGTGGAGAGAGAGGAAATAATTTACCCAGATCAAACATGAACATAATAATACATTTACATTACACTTCATTAATTAATACTTTTCTCTCGTCAGACTGAGTAGAGAGAGAGGAAACAATTTACCCAGATCAAACATGAACATAATAACACATTTATATTACATTTCATTAACTAATACTTTTCTGTTGAATGACTGAGAGGAAAGAGAGGAAACATTTTACACAGATCAAACATGAACATAATAATACATTTACATTACACTTCATTAACTAAAACTTTTCTGTCGAGTGACTGAGTGGAGAGAGAGGAAACACTTTACTCAGATCAAACATGAACATAATAATACATTTACATTACACTTCATTAACTAATACTTTTCTGTCGAGTGACTGAGTGGAGAGAGAGGAAACAATTTACTCAGATTAAACATGAACATAATAGTACATTTATATTACACTTCATTAACTAATACTTTTCTATCGAGTGACTGAGTGGAGAGAGAGGAAACAATTTACTCAGATTAAACATGAACATAATAGTACATTTATATTACACTTCATTAACTAATACTTTTCTGTCGAGTGACTGAGTGGAGAGACAGGAAACACTTTACTCAGATCAAACATGAACATAATAATACATTTACATTACACTTCATTAACTAATACTTTTCTGTCGAGTGACTGAGTGGAGAGAGAGGAAACAATTTACTCAGATCAAACATGAACATAATAATACATTTACATTACACTTCATTAACTAATACTTTTCTGTCGAGTGACTGAGTGGAGAGAGAGGAAACACTTTACTCAGATCAAACATGAACATAATAATACATTTACATTACACTTCATTAACTAATACTTTTCTTTCGAGTGACTGAGTGGAGAGACAGGAAACACTTTACTCAGATCAAACATGAACATAATAATACATTTACATTACACTTCATTAACTAATACTTTTCTGTCGAGTGACTGAGTGGAGAGATAGGAAACACTTTACTCAGATCAAACATGAACATAATAATACATTTATTTTACACTTCATTAACTAATACTTTTATGTCGAGTGACTGAGTGGAGAGAGAGGAAACACTTTACTCAGTTCAAACATGAACATAATAATACATTTACATTACACTTCATTAACTAATTCTTTTTACTCGAGTGACTGAGTGGAGAGAGAGTAAACACTTTACTCAGATCAAACATGAACATAATAATACATTTACATTACATTTCATTAACTAATACTTTTCTGTCGAGTGACTGAGTGGAGAGAGAGGAAATAATTTACCCAGATCAAACATGAACATAATAATACATTTACATTACACTTCATTAATTAATACTTTTCTCTCGTCAGACTGAGTAGAGAGAGAGGAAACAATTTACCCAGATCAAACATGAACATAATAACACATTTATATTACATTTCATTAACTAATACTTTTCTGTTGAATGACTGAGAGGAAAGAGAGGAAACATTTTACACAGTTCAAACATGAACATAATAATACATTTACATTACACTTCATTAACTAAAACTTTTCTGTCGAGTGACTGAGTGGAGAGAGAGGAAACACTTTACTCAGATCAAACATGAACATAATAATACATTTATATTACACTTCATTAACTAATACTTTTCTGTCGAGTGACTGAGTGGAGAGAGAGGAAACAATTTACTCAGATTAAACATGAACATAATAGTACATTTATATTACACTTCATTAACTAATACTTTTCTATCGAGTGACTGAGTGGAGAGAGAGGAAACAATTTACTCAGATTAAACATGAACATAATAGTACATTTATATTACACTTCATTAACTAATACTTTTCTGTCGAGTGACTGAGTGGAGAGACAGGAAACACTTTACTCAGATTAAACATGAACATAATAATACATTTACATTACACTTCATTAACTAATACTTTTCTGTCGAGTGACTGAGTGGAGAGAGAGGAAACAATTTACTCAGATCAAACATGAACATAATAATACATTTACATTACACTTCATTAACTAATACTTTTCTGTCGAGTGACTGAGTGGAGAGAGAGGAAACACTTTACTCAGATCAAACATGAACATAATAATACATTTACATTACACTTCATTAACTAATACTTTTCTTTCGAGTGACTGAGTGGAGAGACAGAAAACACTTTACTCAGATCAAACATGAACATAATAATACATTTACATTACACTTCATTAACTAATACTTTTCTGTCGAGTGACTGAGTGGAGAGAGAGGAAACAATTTACTCAGATTAAACATGAACATAATAGTACATTTATATTACACTTCATTAACTAATACTTTTCTATCGAGTGACTGAGTGGAGAGAGAGGAAACAATTTACTCAGATTAAACATGAACATAATAGTACATTTATATTACACTTCATTAACTAATACTTTTCTATCGAGTGACTGAGTGGAGAGAGAGGAAACAATTTACTCAGATTAAACATGAACATAATAGTACATTTATATTACACTTCATTAACTAATACTTTTCTGTCGAGTGACTGAGTGGAGAGAGAGGAAACAATTTACTCAGATTAAACATGAACATAATAGTACATTTATATTACACTTCATTAACTAATACTTTTCTGTCGAGTGACTGAGTGGAGAGATAGGAAACACTTTACTCAGATCAAACATGAACATAATAATACATTTACATTACACTTCATTAACTAATACTTTTCTGTCGAGTGACTGAGTGGAGAGAGAGGAAACAATTTACTCAGATCAAACATGAACATAATAATACATTTACATTACACTTCATTAACTAATACTTTTCTGTCGAGTGACTGAGTGGAGAGAGAGGAAACACTTTACTCAGATCAAACATGAACATAATAATACATTTACATTACACTTCATTAACTAATACTTTTCTTTCGAGTGACTGAGTGGAGAGACAGGAAACACTTTACTCAGATCAAACATGAACATAATAATACATTTACATTACACTTCATTAACTAATACTTTTCTGTCGAGTGACTGAGTGGAGAGATAGGAAACACTTTACTCAGATCAAACATGAACATAATAATACATTTATTTTACACTTCATTAACTAATACTTTTATGTCGAGTGACTGAGTGGAGAGAGAGGAAACACTTTACTCAGATCAAACATGAACATAATAATACATTTACATTACACTTCATTAATTAATTCTTTTTACTCGAGTGACTGAGTGGAGAGAGAGTAAACACTTTACTCAGATCAAACATGAACATAATAATACATTTACATTACATTTCATTAACTAATACTTTTCTGTCGAGTGACTGAGTGGAGAGAGAGGAAATAATTTACCCAGATCAAACATGAACACAATAATACATTTACATTACACTTCATTAATTAATACTTTTCTCTCGTCAGACTGAGTAGAGAGAGAGGAAACAATTTACCCAGATCAAACATGAACATAATAACACATTTATATTACATTTCATTAACTAATACTTTTCTGTTGAATGACTGAGAGGAAAGAGAGGAAACATTTTACACAGATCAAACATGAACATAATAATACATTTACATTACACTTCATTAACTAATTCTTTTTACTCGAGTGACTGAGTGGAGAGAGAGTAAACACTTTACTCAGATCAAACATGAACATAATAATACATTTACATTACATTTCATTAACTAATACTTTTCTGTCGAGTGACTGAGTGGAGAGAGAGGAAATAATTTACCCAGATCAAACATGAACATAATAATACATTTACATTACACTTCATTAATTAATACTTTTCTCTCGTCAGACTGAGTAGAGAGAGAGGAAACAATTTACCCATATCAAACATGAACATAATAACACATTTATATTACATTTCATTAACTAATACTTTTCTGTTGAATGACTGAGAGGAAAGAGAGGAAACATTTTACACAGATCAAACATGAACATAATAATACATTTACATTACACTTCATTAACTAATTCTTTTTACTCGAGTGACTGAGTGGAGAGAGAGTAAACACTTTACTCAGATCAAACATGAACATAATAATACATTTACATTACATTTCATTAACTAATACTTTTCTGTCGAGTGACTGAGTGGAGAGAGAGGAAATAATTTACCCAGATCAAACATGAACACAATAATACATTTACATTACACTTCATTAATTAATACTTTTCTCTCGTCAGACTGAGTAGAGAGAGAGGAAACAATTTACCCAGATCAAACATGAACATAATAACACATTTATATTACATTTCATTAACTAATACTTTTCTGTTGAATGACTGAGAGGAAAGAGAGGAAACATTTTACACAGATCAAACATGAACATAATAATACATTTACATTACACTTCATTAACTAATTCTTTTTACTCGAGTGACTGAGTGGAGAGAGAGTAAACACTTTACTCAGATCAAACATGAACATAATAATACATTTACATTACATTTCATTAACTAATACTTTTCTGTCGAGTGACTGAGTGGAGAGAGAGGAAATAATTTACCCAGATCAAACATGAACATAATAATACATTTACATTACACTTCATTAATTAATACTTTTCTCTCGTCAGACTGAGTAGAGAGAGAGGAAACAATTTACCCAGATCAAACATGAACATAATAACACATTTATATTACATTTCATTAACTAATACTTTTCTGTTGAATGACTGAGAGGAAAGAGAGGAAACATTTTACACAGATCAAACATGAACATAATAATACATTTACATTACACTTCATTAACTAAAACTTTTCTGTCGAGTGACTGAGTGGAGAGAGAGGAAACACTTTACTCAGATCAAACATGAACATAATAATACATTTATATTACACTTCATTAACTAATACTTTTCTGTCGAGTGACTGAGTGGAGAGAGAGGAAACAATTTACTCAGATTAAACATGAACATAATAGTACATTTATATTACACTTCATTAACTAATACTTTTCTATCGAGTGACTGAGTGGAGAGAGAGGAAACAATTTACTCAGATTAAACATGAACATAATAGTACATTTATATTACACTTCATTAACTAATACTTTTCTGTCGAGTGACTGAGTGGAGAGACAGGAAACACTTTACTCAGATTAAACATGAACATAATAATACATTTACATTACACTTCATTAACTAATACTTTTCTGTCGAGTGACTGAGTGGAGAGAGAGGAAACAATTTACTCAGATCAAACATGAACATAATAATACATTTACATTACACTTCATTAACTAATACTTTTCTGTCGAGTGACTGAGTGGAGAGAGAGGAAACACTTTACTCAGATCAAACATGAACATAATAATACATTTACATTACACTTCATTAACTAATACTTTTCTTTCGAGTGACTGAGTGGAGAGACAGAAAACACTTTACTCAGATCAAACATGAACATAATAATACATTTACATTACACTTCATTAACTAATACTTTTCTGTCGAGTGACTGAGTGGAGAGAGAGGAAACAATTTACTCAGATTAAACATGAACATAATAGTACATTTATATTACACTTCATTAACTAATACTTTTCTATCGAGTGACTGAGTGGAGAGAGAGGAAACAATTTACTCAGATTAAACATGAACATAATAGTACATTTATATTACACTTCATTAACTAATACTTTTCTGTCGAGTGACTGAGTGGAGAGACAGGAAACACTTTACTCAGATCAAACATGAACATAATAATACATTTACATTACACTTCATTAACTAATACTTTTCTGTCGAGTGACTGAGTGGAGAGAGAGGAAACAATTTACTCAGATCAAACATGAACATAATAATACATTTACATTACACTTCATTAACTAATACTTTTCTGTCGAGTGACTGAGTGGAGAGAGAGGAAACACTTTACTCAGATCAAACATGAACATAATAATACATTTACATTACACTTCATTAACTAATACTTTTCTTTCGAGTGACTGAGTGGAGAGACAGGAAACACTTTACTCAGATCAAACATGAACATAATAATACATTTACATTACACTTCATTAACTAATACTTTTCTGTCGAGTGACTGAGTGGAGAGATAGGAAACACTTTACTCAGATCAAACATGAACATAATAATACATTTATTTTACACTTCATTAACTAATACTTTTATGTCGAGTGACTGAGTGGAGAGAGAGGAAACACTTTACTCAGATCAAACATGAACATAATAATACATTTACATTACACTTCATTAACTAATACTTTTCTGACGAGTGACTGAGTGGAGACAGAGGAAATACTTCACTCAGATTAAACATGAACATAATAGTACATTTACATTACACTTCATTAACTAATACTTTTCTGTCGAGTAACTGAGTGGAGAGAGAGGAAACAATTTACTCAGATCAAATATGAACATAATAATACATTTACATTACACTTCATTAACTAATACTTTTCTGACGAGTGACTGAGTGGAGAGAGAGTAAACACTTTACTCAGTTCAAACATGAACATAATAATACATTTACATTACACTTCATTAACTAATTCTTTTTACTCGAGTGACTGAGTGGAGAGAGAGTAAACACTTTACTCAGATCAAACATGAACATAATAATACATTTACATTACATTTCATTAACTAATACTTTTCTGTCGAGTGACTGAGTGGAGAGAGAGGAAATAATTTACCCAGATCAAACATGAACATAATAATACATTTACATTACACTTCATTAATTAATACTTTTCTCTCGTCAGACTGAGTAGAGAGAGAGGAAACAATTTACCCAGATCAAACATGAACATAATAACACATTTATATTACATTTCATTAACTAATACTTTTCTGTTGAATGACTGAGAGGAAAGAGAGGAAACATTTTACACAGATCAAACATGAACATAATAATACATTTACATTACACTTCATTAACTAAAACTTTTCTGTCGAGTGACTGAGTGGAGAGAGAGGAAACACTTTACTCAGATCAAACATGAACATAATAATACATTTACATTACACTTCATTAACTAATACTTTTCTGTCGAGTGACTGAGTGGAGAGAGAGGAAACAATTTACTCAGATTAAACATGAACATAATAGTACATTTATATTACACTTCATTAACTAATACTTTTCTATCGAGTGACTGAGTGGAGAGAGAGGAAACAATTTACTCAGATTAAACATGAACATAATAGTACATTTATATTACACTTCATTAACTAATACTTTTCTGTCGAGTGACTGAGTGGAGAGACAGGAAACACTTTACTCAGATCAAACATGAACATAATAATACATTTACATTACACTTCATTAACTAATACTTTTCTGTCGAGTGACTGAGTGGAGAGAGAGGAAACAATTTACTCAGATCAAACATGAACATAATAATACATTTACATTACACTTCATTAACTAATACTTTTCTGTCGAGTGACTGAGTGGAGAGAGAGGAAACACTTTACTCAGATCAAACATGAACATAATAATACATTTACATTACACTTCATTAACTAATACTTTTCTTTCGAGTGACTGAGTGGAGAGACAGGAAACACTTTACTCAGATCAAACATGAACATAATAATACATTTATTTTACACTTCATTAACTAATACTTTTATGTCGAGTGACTGAGTGGAGAGAGAGGAAACACTTTACTCAGATCAAACATGAACATAATAATACATTTACATTACACTTCATTAACTAATTCTTTTTACTCGAGTGACTGAGTGGAGAGAGAGTAAACACTTTACTCAGATCAAACATGAACATAATAATACATTTACATTACATTTCATTAACTAATACTTTTCTGTCGAGTGACTGAGTGGAGAGAGAGGAAATAATTTACCCAGATCAAACATGAACATAATAATACATTTACATTACACTTCATTAATTAATACTTTTCTCTCGTCAGACTGAGTAGAGAGAGAGGAAACAATTTACCCAGATCAAACATGAACATAATAACACATTTATATTACATTTCATTAACTAATACTTTTCTGTTGAATGACTGAGAGGAAAGAGAGGAAACATTTTACACAGATCAAACATGAACAACATAATACATTTACATTACACTTCATTAACTAAAACTTTTCTGTCGAGTGACTGAGTGGAGAGAGAGGAAACACTTTATTCAGATCAAACATGAACATAATAATACATTTACATTACACTTCATTAACTAATACTTTTCTGTCGAGTGACTGAGTGGAGAGAGAGGAAACAATTTACTCAGATTAAACATGAACATAATAGTACATTTATATTACACTTCATTAACTAATACTTTTCTATCGAGTGACTGAGTGGAGAGAGAGGAAACAATTTACTCAGATTAAACATGAACATAATAGTACATTTATATTACACTTCATTAACTAATACTTTTCTGTCGAGTGACTGAGTGGAGAGACAGGAAACACTTTACTCAGATCAAACATGAACATAATAATACATTTACATTACACTTCATTAACTAATACTTTTCTGTCGAGTGACTGAGTGGAGAGAGAGGAAACAATTTACTCAGATCAAACATGAACATAATAATACATTTACATTACACTTCATTAACTAATACTTTTCTGTCGAGTGACTGAGTGGAGAGAGAGGAAACACTTTACTCAGATCAAACATGAACATAATAATACATTTACATTACACTTCATTAACTAATACTTTTCTTTCGAGTGACTGAGTGGAGAGACAGGAAACACTTTACTCAGATCAAACATGAACATAATAATACATTTACATTACACTTCATTAACTAATACTTTTCTGTCGAGTGACTGAGTGGAGAGAGAGGAAACAATTTACTCAGATCAAACATGAACATAATAATACATTTACATTACACTTCATTAACTAATACTTTTCTGTCGAGTGACTGAGTGGAGAGAGGAAACACTTTACTCAGATCAAACATGAACATAATAATACATTTATATTACACTTCACTAACTAACACTGCTGTCATAAAAATAGTATATTCAAGATTATGATAAAATTTAAGTGATGTATTACACGGTAAAAAATTGAGTGAAATACTAGAGAACGGTTAATTACGAATAATAAATAACTAAACGTACCGATAACAGCTAACTAACTCTTGACAGAAAACATCACTAGCTCTATCTCACACTAACGTTATCACAACCAATTAAATCTAAATGAGATTTGCACCGGCAAAACGTAATTTTGTTAGGAGAACGATCGTTCTCACTCGCACATATCAATCATCCACGGAGCATCACGTGGCTGCCTCTAACGGCTAGGTTTGCACCTTTTCTAACGACAGTCAGACTTCCAAGGATCGTAGATTTTGATCCCAAAGTGTTAGACAGTCAGATTTGTATGATTAGGTGAATCAGTCAGAATGCATATTTCTCGGGAGCTCAGAATGGTATATTAGTTAAAACCCCATTATTATTGCACATACACCGACTGTACATTAACGTTGGTCAGTTTCGCCGTACGCTAAAAATCGCTGGATCTCACACTAGCAGCCTATATTTACCATTGAAATAAAACAGAGACGCGGTAACCGATTTTCCACCCTACACTGTTATTTGGCACTATGGTAATGTTTGGCACACAAGAGTATTTGGTGATATGTTGTGATACTTTTTATTTTTGTTTTCACATGCATATGATACAACTGACATGAGTTTGTTTCCTGCTGGCAGGGCGTGGCAGGGGCGGCGGAGGGGTGGGAGACGGGCCGGGGGAGCAGGGGTCGGTGACAGGGAACAGTGGCCCAACGTCTGACGTCAACTGGGAGCAGGTAGACGAGAGAGACGCCCACATGACACTGTGGGTGCCCGACTACGCCGTCACTCACTGCGCCAGCTGCAACATGCAATTCTGGATCGTCCGCCACAAGCACCACTGCAGGTATCACTACACCTGGGGCATCCAGGAACTGAACTACAGCCTTGTGTGTTCTAGGAACTGTGACCATGTGTAATCTGTAGACTTTGATCTAGGAACTGAACTGTAGACTTGTGTATTCCAGGAACTGTGGCCAGGTGTGAACTGTACACTTGTCTGTTCCAGCAACTGAATTGTAAACTTGTGTCTTCCAGGAACTGAACTCTAGAAATTGTGTCTTCCAGAATCTGCGGCCAGGTGTAAACAGCAGATTTATTTGTTCCAGAAACTGTGTACAGGTGTGAACTATATATTGTGCGTTCAGGAACTGTGACCAGGTGTGAACTGTAGACTTGTGTGTTTCAGGAACCGAACTCTACAATTGTGTCTTCCAGGATCTGCGGCTAGGTGTAAATTGCAGATTTATTTTTTCGAGGAACTGTGGCCAGGTGTGAACTGTAGACTTGTGTGTTCCAGGACATGTGGCTAGGTGTGAACTGTAGACTTGTGTGTTCCTGGAACTGAACTGTAAACTTGTGTCTTCCAGGAACTGAACTCTACAATTGTGTCTTCCAGAATCTGCGGTTAGATGTAAACTGCAGATTTATTTGTTCGAGGAACTGTGGCCAGGTGTCAACAGTAGACTTGTGTGTTCCAGGATATGTGGCTAGGTGTGAACTGCAGACTTGTGTGTTCCGGGAAATGTGGTCAGGTGTAAACTGTAGAATTGTGTATTCGAGAAATTTAATTGTAGACTTGTGTGTTCCAGGAACTGTGGCCAGGTGTTCTGCGCCGATTGCCCAGCAACACCTACCAACAAATGAAGTCCAGTGATCAAAGTTTTCTGCTGGACGGTGCCGCGTCCACTGTAGACTGTGTAGGTGACACCGTGACGACCGTTGACCTCTCCGCAGACTGTCACTGCACGACATTGCGAGCCCCTGGCCTGACCACAGACTGCCCGGTAGTGGATGGTTTCCTGTCGACCGGCGACTGTCCAAACTGTGACTGTTGGTTGCAGAAGGAGAGGCGCCCCCTGGTGACATATGTCGACGTCCACCCAGCGTCGTCTGTGCGTTGTTGCACGTGCTCTTGATGGTGCTTAGAACGAAAGGGTCGGGGGCGTGTCTGTCGATCTGTCACGTGGGTCTGTCGGAACTTATGCAGGGTTTACATCCCAGAATATCAGCGCTGCGAAATGGTTGCTAGAGAAGTAGTATTTTGTTTAATCTCGAACTATTTGGAGTTGGGAGGAATTAAATTGATCAAACCTAAGATTGCTCTCAGCAGATTTAGCATTTCCAAAATGTATAAACCTGTTGCCATTGACATTGCGAGTATCATTGTGTGATAGCTTCTTCTTAAAAAGGATGTAAATGCGTTTGAATCTCTAAACAATTGCAGCTCTAAGGATAATGTTTCGTTTTAAAATCATCTATGGTTTGATGAAATTGGTGTATTTTGTTTCTCTTTCCTGATACAACCCATCCTAAAAGTCAGGAATTCCCTTCTGGGCACAATTGAACCACCAACAAATGGCTCAGAACACATCCTATCCCTCCGTCTGTTTACTGAATCAGGCAAAGTGAACTTGCTGAGTGTATATATGCGGCTACACTCTGT